>VMBQ01000674.1:176454-185741 GCA_007657795.1 Dreissena rostriformis
ACTTGTTAGTGTGTGCGTTCTTCAGTGTGTTTGTGTGTGTATGCATGCGTGAGTGCATGCGGGCGTGTGTGTTTTTGTTGCATTTCTCATGTGTTTTCTTTATGTATATTTCTTGTGAAAATAGTTTGTCCTCATGTGCCTCATATGACGTATTGGATTGAAATAAACACCTATCTATCTATTCGAGGCCTGTTTGGCAAACACTTTGTCATTACAATATGATTATTATAATCCATCTAAACACACATAACCAATTGCGACGTAATTAAAAAAGACTGTGTTTCACAACACAAAAACACCAGAGTTTCTTTATTGAATGAAGCAATCTTAATACGTTATTACGTCATCCGGCACACAATTGCATTTTGGAGCTTTGTTTTGAATTCAATAAATAACTAACAGCTGTAATGACGTGATAATACATATTTTTATTCTTATACTCCACGTCGAGCCTAAATATTATATGCAGATATATGCATTACAATTAAATGTTGAATAATGTTAGTTTTACTTTAATTAAAGATCGATTTTAAAAGAATGTTTCATCATAATTTTACTGATAAAAGTAGTCCATCGTGAGATTTGCGGATATACCTTGGTACGCATGAAAAGCACAAGTTTATCCGACAGCCATAGTTTCCTTTATTGAACGCCTTAATAAGTCTTAAGCTTGGTGGCGTGCAAACAAGTATAAAGTGTGAAATCAAGGTGGGTTTCGTTCATCAGAATGTTTTAGCGTTCGTTCGTCTGCCAATTGCAATTTATGTTGCCACTCCGTTCATTGTAATATTGTTTTAATTTTCATTTTGATAAATTATCGCCTCAGTCTATACGGGTATTCTTTTTAGGTATAACAATCATTTTCATTTGCATTTTAGTATATTACTGTCACATAAACAATCAGGTAGGTAATTTGGATCTTTTACACCCAATATTGCTGCTTCTTCCTGTAGGTGCGCGATGATGATCTGAAATATTAACTATATGATGCTATATTATTAAATCTTTTTGTCAAAAGAAGGTATGTAGTTGATGCGTGATAATAATTTCATTTCATCGTGCCTCAAAAAGTTGTAACTCTGTTGCTCTGGTCTCCTTCCTACCATTGAGTAATTAAATAGTAACTAAATTGAATGCGTTTTCATACCCTTTTATAACTGTTTAATTTGATTTGCAATGATATGAGGTTAAATTTTATTTACCCTTATATGTATCATGAATATTGCTGGGCCAAGTGTGAGGTTGAGCGCTCTATAGCCTGTTTAAACCCCCAGTGCTTAGCATTGACCGTTCCAAGGCGGTGACCCCAGCTTTATTCTACTATGTGTATATGTTGTTTCGTTTTGTTCCGTACTGTACCGTTTTGGCAATTGGTTCCTTGTCATAAATAAAGCACCACGAAGGTGTGTATAATAGAAATGCAATACTGCTGGACCTTCTGGAGCACTTCTTTATATTGAACAGTATACTGTCCAATATATTTGTCTGTTATTTTGATAGATATACATTTTTATAATATTTATAGTTGTCTTGCTTTATTTCTTTCCTTAACAAATTAATTATTTGATTCACTTAATACATTTTTAGCAAGATTTTCAAACCGCGTTTTCAATTAAACCAGCTTGTGTCCAAAGGTTAACAATTTTCATCTTCAATACTCGGCATTTTGTTGATCACTTCTTTTTTAAATTTTGCGCCAAACTATCACTTGACCGCTTATACTTCAAAACCTTGAAATCCGCGGTATTTTGTTTTACTAAATATTCTAATAGAAAGGAAGTGAAATGCGGATTTGTATTAACCATATAGCTGTCGTCATGTATGCGTATACCGGTGTGTCAATTTAAAGCGGGTAAAGTAAATAAGCGTCAAGTGCGAGAAAAAAGCATCCCATCATTATATGGTGTACACTTAAACTCCTGGTAAATCAATCCTCGATGATTTGAATAGCATTTATTACAAATAAGTATTGTTATTTTCTATATATGAACTAACGAATATAATGTGTCCATCGATGACACGCCAACATTGTTAGATTGCGAACTTGATAGACACGAGCTTCGTATGTGAAAGGTGATTATAACTAATTAGGTGTTTGCTGTTCTAGATGGTAATGGCTTATGGTCCACAAAAACAAAACAAACAAACATTGTATTCAATTCTCAATCAAATTGCATGTTCATCTACAATTTACACATACAATATAACACAATGACATGAATGTAACCAGTCATAAATGACTTATTGGCGACTGTACATTTTAAAAAACTTTACATTTGACATGACTACAACATTTAAAGAAAACCAAGTTATATATATATATATATAACTGTAAAAAAATAACTGTTTATTTTAAATATGCATGTCTTAAGAGTTGCCAATTCTTTCAGTATAAACTTTTAATTACGTACTAAGTTAAGGAAAGAATATAGTATGCATATTGTAGAGTCTATCGTATTCAAATGAATTTGACTGTTCTAAGAATGTGTATGCCTGTAGCTAATATTGCTATGACTAAAAATAGACAGTTATATATGGAGAGAAATTATTCATAATATAATTAAGTTCAGTAATAATGCGTTCAATTCAGTAAAAATACGTTCAATTCAAACATGTGAACAATATGTATGATAAACTGGTAGAATGACAAACCATGGGTCAAGTTGTATAGATTCATTCATATTTTGAACCAAATTACGTGATAATTGATTCCACTTTATTAACAACTATCTGAGGTACATTACAAAAAGTACTTTATCAAAAACTTGAGAGGCCTTGCAAATCAATAGAGCAATTAGTAATAGTGGTTGATATGAAACAACTTGCACAAATATAATATTTTATTAGTTTTATTACGATGTTGTGTATGGTAAAATATTATTAAATAATCGGTATGCATTTTGATCAATAAAGTATGTTCAATTCTTCGTTTTCATGCATTATTCGTTTAAAATGAGTTGCATTACAGGTACTATGAATATTTATAAAGCAGTTTCTTTCTTTGGTTTATAAAGTCAGAAAATTAAAAACAAAATGAAATTTATCGCCAATATCATTTGTCAACCATATAATGCCTTTCTTTCATGTCTTTCGATATTTATCAACCTGGCTTAGCCGACGGTAATGTTATGATTATACACTCGACATTTTATAGGTAAGGCAAAAAAATCTGGGTACATGATCACAAACTCTACAAATCCTAATGAATCATTTTACATTAGACCGTTGTACATTTGACCGAAAAAATAAAACAAAGACTCGTGTCTAACAAATCGCATATATTGCTGATAAACAAGAAACCAGTATACACACATGTTCACCAAACATAAACAACAGCGACAACGCATCATACTCGAAAACAAACATGTGTCGTGTTCTGAGAAAACTGATCATAATGCTTGTGCGTAAATTGTCATACCAGATTAGCCTGTGCAGTCCGCACAGGCTAATCAGGGACGACAATTTAAGCTTTCATGGAATTTTTCGTTTTAATGATGTCTCTTTTTAGCGAAAATCCAGTTTAGGCGGAAAGTGTCGTCCCGGATTAGCCTGTGCGCACTGCACAGGCTAATCTGGGACGACACTTTACTCACATGCATTTTGCCCAGTTTGTCTCAGAACGCGACACACATATGTCGCGTACATATGAAACTTTAGCACACAGGGTTTGATATGATTAATGCAAATACAATTGTGTCATGATTTAGATCACACATCTAATGGTTATGGCGACCATTCACTGACCTGTTGCATACAGCTCTTATAAGACGTGCATGACGTACGAATGCTATATTATACATTTTGTGGAATTGTTTAATCTCTTCATCCGTAGACGATTAGTCGTAGATAAGTCGTTGTTTAAGATACATGGAATATGCCTCTTCTCATTTTCTCGATTCTGCCTACCAGTGACCAAAAAAATTAAGGCAGACACACTGTGAACATTTTTTAAGAATTCCATGCGACACTCTTTAAACCAGTACACGTAGACTTAAGGGTAAAGTATACAGATCACCATCGCGATGATATCAAGACCCAGTCGATGTTCGAAGGGGGGGGGGGNGGGGGGGGGGGGATCTAGCGTTGCGACCAACATGTACCAAATTGATGTCAAAATAACGATGACTTAATTTACAAACACTGCTGAAAGCCCTTTATATTGTTTTAAATATTTAGACGTAGCATATTATCGATATGAGAATGGTGACTGCTATTCCGGCAGTGTACCAGTATTTTAAAATTTTGAAACACTTCCCAGTTACGTCGTTCAATGAAAATTGATCTGTTTGTAAAAAGCAAACCAGAAACCTGAAACTAAAATAAAGGAGCGTTGCTGCTATCCACACGCAGAAGGCAATCGTTTTAACCAGTCTTGGAGATAGGTGGCGCAGATAAAATTTGGGATCATAGAAAAGGATCAATCGCTCCAGTGCCATCATTCCCACCGTCATATACGCAAGACATGCACAGTTTACTGAAAGCACATGCACGGTGATGCTCATCGTGTCATTGGGTTAAACTTCCGCAGTGAGAACCCACCGGCAGCAATAATGTCTTGTATTATAAGTCTATTGGAAAGAAATCTGAAAAGAAAACATTCAATCAATTGATTAACGTACATCATCATCAAGAGTAATTGTTAGACGTTCAAGGCACAGGTAAGATTTTCAAAAATCCATAATGGGTTCTATGGGCATTAAGTGTGCCCACTTGTAATTTTAATTATACTATGAAAGAGAGTTTATGCTCTGTCTGTCTTAAAGCCACATTAACACTCAAAATCAACGAATGTTTCGTAAAATATTGCGTAAGATGAAGTTCATGTACCAATTAAGTGTTCGTGTGTTGAATGAATAGACATCGTTGCGGGAAATTGAAATGGAATATATTGTCCCACAAAAAATTTAAAAAAAAACAAGCATTTTGTATCCGTTTGAATCTATGTTACCAGACCACATCTAGCGTTGCAAATTTGGCTACTGCTCTAAGGAACACTGATTTGTTATGGGTTATCTTTATTTTACGAAATATTTTTCGAAGTATTCGTTGGTTTTGAGTGTTAATGGGGCTTAAAGAAAGCAACTAAATTAAATTAAAACCTTATATTACCAATATATTCAACACATGTTCATGTACCAAGTGAGTGTTTGTGTGTCGTATGAAAAGATATCGTTGCGTGAAAATAAAATGGAGTATTATAATATTGTTCCACAAATAACAAAAACGAGCACTTTGTATCCCTTTGAATCTATGTTACCAGACCACATCTAGCCTTGCAATATTAGATATTGCTATAAGGAACACTGATTGTTTATGGGTTTACTTTATTTCACGAAATATTTTACGAAATATTCGTTGATTTTGAGCGGTAATGGGTCTTTAAAAACGCAAGTAAAATAAATTCAAATCTTTAACAACCAGAAGTTATATGTTGGTGTTATCCTTTTTGAAAACCCGTATTGACACAGTATATGTTCTGATATTTTAATATTGGGTGATACAACTGACGATTTAAGATAAAAAGAGAGAAACAAGTCTTTTTGATTTTGCTTTTGGCATTGTTAATTTATTTTAACGCCATCCTGTCGAAAAAGAAAGAGAAAACGAATATACATAAGTACATATGCTATATTTGTATGTTGTTTCCTACATACAGATAACTGTTATATGTATTGTTTGAAATAGTGATACTAGTAGAAAAAAGACTCATTTGGGCCGCGCTCTTTGAAAAGGGGGTTTAATGCATATGCGTTAAGTGTCGTCCCAGATTAGCCTGTAAAGTCCGCACAGGCTAATCAGGGACGACAATTTCCGTTTGTATGATATTTTTCGTTTAGAAAAAGTCTCTTCTAAGTAAAATCCAGTTTAGGCGGAAAGTGTCGTCCCTGATTAGCCTTTGCAGACTGCACATGCTAATCTTTGACGACACGTTACGCACATGCATTAAACCCCCTTTTCGCAGAGCGCGGCTCATATATATTTATAATATAGGCCTTTCGACAGGAGTATTGTGCGGGGTAGTGGCAAGACGGTAGGGGATAGGGGCTTGGAGCAGAAGTGGGCGCTCCCTTTCGCGTCTTGATTTTTTTTAAACTTCAACACAATTTTCTTAACTGTCCAAATCAAAACATTCCCATTTCAGAGCTATTTAAGCATAATAGTTTCTTTAATAATTTTATTTGTCATTTATTTATTTTTTTCTAATTTTCTCGCAAACTACAGAACCAAAACATCGCAGTGCATTCGTCGAATTCTGACTTTGATGTCTGTCTGTCTGTCTGATTTTGAAAAATTAATGGTAATTAGCGTTGATCATTTTCCGTTGTATTTGTAATACTTGGGGAGAGGGAGTCACTAGTCCATTGTTATGAGGTGATAGTAACTTTCCCTTTTATTGCATGCCAATTAACTATTGTATTATTATTTTATTATAGTCTCATCCAATATTTCCAAATTTGCACAATTTTGCATATATAAAACAATAAAATAAATCATTGGCCACTAATGAAATGCATTATTTGAGACTTATTCTTTGTATCAATGTACTTTACATGACAATCAATATACACGTTAAAAGCTGTATTGCCACCACCAATCTTACCCATTGTCATACAAATTTGTTGCCGTATATTATCTAACATTGTGAATTTTGACACTGCACAAATAGTTAACCAACTACAGGGCCGGATTAAGCTGTTTTGGGGCCCAAGGCTGCACATGTTACGGGGGCCCCCTTCCCTCTGGTCCCCTTCTGTATATTGAAAATCATACTTGATACTACAACTACAAAGATCAGAAAACGTTCATTTATACACAATTGGCAGTAACATAATATATAGAGCACAATAAGTTAAACAATGTATAACTATTTTATTAACTGAACTTAACTCACAAGTTACATATAACAGAATCCAGCCTATAAGTCTTTTCTACGACACTTCAGCTGGCCAAAGTCGTCGATCAGCTGTGTGAACTTGAAGTCTAGTTTTTCGGATGACTTGACACTTAATAGACAGTTGCCACAATGCTGTCAACCTTTCCTGACTCATGGTGTTCCTCAGAAAGTTTTTCACGCGTGATGATGTTTAAAATCACCTCGCACTTTGACAGATATTAACTGGAATTATAAAGTATATTCGTACAGCGATGGCGACGTTTGCGAAAGTTGTCTGTAGATGACCTCCATCTAACTTCAGAAGTTCACTCATCTGGATTATGGTTCTGTTTTGGTCCGCTTCTAAGGTGACTTTGAACTGAAAGAACTTGTCAACAAAAGACGCCTGAATGTCATCTAGATAAGACTCCATTTGATGCATTCAGTTAGTTCGGGGGAGGAAGAGTGGACAATAAGGGACAATTGTGTGGAAGATGGGGGAATAAGGGGTTGTAAGTATCCAAAGAAGGAACAGTTCAGAAACGAATTGTATGTCTAAGTTGCGCACAGGTTATTGTCATTTATGGTGTGGGAGAGGAATATGAAAGTTTAGGAAAACATATGGAGTGTAGTGAAAAAGCGATAGAAATATTAGAAAAAATCTGTATATTAAGCCCGTGATTCGTGTCTGTGATCCGAGTTGTAGAATATTCAGAAAATGAGATATCGATATCCTTGTGGCTCGTGTCAGTAATCCGACAAGTCAGTGAAATATCCTATAGGTTAGTGTGGTAATCTGTCCGTAGACTCAAGGATTTCAATTGATGCAGAATCCTGCTTTTTGGTGCAAGCATTTGGCAATTTTCTCACTTTTGACTCCTGCAAAGTATCTGCCTTGCATCATTATGATGCAAATGTTACCAGGAAAGTCCGAAGCGAACTCTCTTATCTATTTTATATAGTGCAAATTGTACTTTTTGCATAGTATAACCATTACATTTATTCTAAGAAACTTTTGCACAGCTTTTTTTAAACACGCAGAAACAAAATAACTCTGGGTTTCAGTATTTACACCCCTGACAATTTAATTTGACCACTGAAAAGTGAAGCTGGCGGGTACGGAGTTATTTGACTCTTGGTTTTTAACATCTTTTGAAATCCCTGAGACTTATCGAGGAATGGTGCGTAAACAAAATTGTGCAGGTTATAAACATAGGGTAAATTGAGCTTGAAAACCGTGACACGGTGTAAACAACATAAGTGATTGGCTCCGCTTTGTACAATTGGATATACATCAGAGGCCCGATAACACAAAGAAGCAATGTGGTGCTACATATCGTAAGAGGCCCCCCCACTGGTGCATCCATATAGCATGGTATATCAAAGCGAACTGAACGGTCCAGATGTTGTCATGACCATACGGGCAAGTCTTATAATACACAGAAACTAATGGTTCTGAATGGATATACAACACAGAAAGTAGAATAATCATAAATTGGGAAACTAGCCTGCCGTTGGGGGCCCCTTAAAAATCGGGGGCCCAAGGCTGCAGCCTTGTTAGCCTAGTGCTTAATCCGGCCCTGACCAACTAGAGAGAACAGTCTTATGATTTATTGGATAAGTGCCACTGAATGACCGCTGACGAGTCTTTGAAGCGACTAAGGCTTAGTGGAATTACTATAACCTAAGCCTGAATCCTACTTGATAATGGTGGCCGCAAGCACCACTTATTGCTCTTTACTGACTGAAACAATCAAGTTTGCGTTGAGACTATGATCAATTACAATATTCAGCCTTTGTGACATTTTCATAGTTACCATACTATAGATGGCAAGCTTTCCACTGTTGACGAACCGCGTTTGTAGCTTGTTTAAAACGGACACACACATTCAAATGTAGCTCTTTGTGTATCACAATAACAATAATGCAAGTAAATGCCAAAAAGATTATCATTTTTCCTACCTGTGTAAGTTTTCAGTACATCAACTGGCATCAAACGAATAGCAACACAGTCAGTTATCTTACACTTTAAGAATCGCTACATAACACGCCATATACGTGTTTGTGTGTGTTAAGACACACACATTTTGTAGCACAGTAACATACTCATAAAGCTTCGATATAAGTTCTATGTAGCACCTGCACACTGGTGCTACTTGCTGCAGTAAAATTCGAGGTTTTGTGTATTGGAAGGAAATGCTTTCAGCCTTCACATCTTGTCCTGTTTGTGTTTCATATATCTACATTGAACTTTTTCCATAAGTCTTACCGCGGTAGTACGTAGGGAAACCAGTGTGCTACTTAAGCCGGTCTGTGGAGTAGGTGCTACTATGCACAGTATACACGTATGTGTGTGTGTGTGTGTGTGTGTGTGTGTGTGTGTGTGTGTGTGTGTGTGTGTGTGTGTGTGTGT
>VMBQ01000674.1:188822-206190 GCA_007657795.1 Dreissena rostriformis
TCGTACGCACGCCAAACAAATGTATTAACAGAATTCTCTCCTCAAACGAGCACCTGCACGCGATTGAACATTTTATTTTTTGTATAATTGAGTCGTGTTCTGAGAAAACTGGGCAAAATGCTTGTGCGGAAATTGTCATCCCAGATTAGCCTGTGCAGTCCGCACAGGCTAATCAGGGACGACAATTTCCGCTTTTATCGATGTCTCTTCTTAGCGAAAATCCAGTTTAGGCGGAAAGTGTCGTCCCTGATTAGCCAGTGCGGACTGCACAGGCTAATCTGGGACGACACTTAACGCTCAGGCATTATGCCCAGTTTTCTCAGAACGCTACTCAATTTTGCATACTTTCTTGAAATATTGAACTGAATAAGCGTAATTTGTACATTATTTTGAAACGACTTTATTACATGTAATTGTTTTTGCTGTGCAACTGTAAAGTCATCAAAAGCTTAATATTCATGCTCAAGATCAACCAAAACAAGCTAAAAAATGCAAGCTATATTTTATAGTAAATAAATGCGCAATATTATTAAAGTTAAATATTTTTTTTGAATTATAGTTCTTTTTCTTGAATTTGATATAAGAAAAGCACAATTATTAGATATATATAATGATTAAATGACAAGTCTCCTGATTAAAATTGAATTATAATCTATTTAAAGCTGGAAACCAAAGAGACAATCTATTCTGATAATCAAGTTTAAGGGAAATTCATTATGTGAAATAACGCGATGAAAACATGCAACGCAAAATCTTTAATGAATTAATATTCAAAGCTCTAAAGGCAAATACAAACTTAATTGACTAACGCAAAGAAGTCAGTGAATATGTATATACATACGTGTTTGTCTTTGGCAACATTTTACAACTCAGAGATCTAGTAAACATTCATACATCTTTATTTACCTTTGCTTCCCAATAAGCAAAATGAGCATTTAAAGGGGCACAAGGGGACAACAATTGGAGAAAGTATGTATTATATATAATATGTGTGAAATTGAAGTAACGGTTGATGTAAGAGGGCCAAACGACGAGGAATCTCCGCTCATATTCATGAACAATCTATAGCTTGTAGATCGGTGTGTGACGTTTTTATTAGGTAGTATTTTTTATATTGTTATAAACAAATGTCATATTAGAATATAATAAAAATTATTAAGCGTTTCCATGCATTATACAGTTATTAATTGCAATTAAATTTTACACATATACATATTTAGCGTTACCCTTTATATGTTTATCAAGAAAACACACGTTTGCCTGCCTGGTGTCATCTAAATTGAAAAATAGCGAACATTAAAATGTATATGTACATTTTAATTTAATTAAATAAGTGGGAAATGTGTATCAAACCATCGGGAATATTTTGTCCCATTAAATAAAAAAAGCTAATGCAATACCTTTTGCTAACATAGGGCTTTTCAGTTATTATATTCTCAAAAATACAACCAGCAAATATCTTATATCTTGGCTTTAAAACCGCAATATGAAACTTATGAATACAAATAAAACGTGGAGGGTCTTAAAACAACGTCGTAATTTTTACATGCAAACATAATTGGAAAAAAGGTTGAATATATAATTCACACTTATTCTCAAACATACTGGAATTTGGAAAGTTGCACTAAATGCAGAAGCAGGACTAAAAACTAAACAGTACACTGAAACAATGGATAAAAATATGGTTTTAGACATCATATGTATTTCTTCTGAATACGACAACCACTTTAAGTGCATTAATGATATCCCTTGTTAGTCTTCTTCATTTCACACTTGGTTACTATTACATATTTAATAAGCAATGAGCTGTGATTTAAATATCAAACTTAATATTCATTCAAATTAAAAATTCATTTGACACTGAGTGAGCTTAACCAATTATTAATAAATTACAGTAAAGGCCAACTATGATTACAGCAAATATTATTCACTGTTCGTACCTCAAGATCTATTTAGATAACTAAACAACATTGTATACATTAATATAAAAGTTGTTTCTTTTTTTTCATAAAAAATAAAAAAATCTAATAAATAAATAAAAAAATGGCTTTTGCAATATGAGTTGTATTAGTATGTCTGTGCACTTAGAAGCGAAACACAACTGTTGTCATTTACTGTATTAGTATGTCTGTGCACTTACAAGCAAAACACAACTGTTGTCATTTACTTTTATTAAAAATGAGTAAACGATAAACTGTTTCCTTCTTTGAGGTTTATATTAATTCTTTTAGGATTTTTAACGTTCAAATTGTTATTTGTATACACAGGAGAAATTAAGACACATATACAGAAATTGCCTCTGTTAATTGGCCGCTGTCATATACATGTACATTGTTTCAGATATAACAAGAAATAATTTGGCTTTCAGTAAGAAAAACTTTCACACATACACAACACGGTTATTAAATTAATTTTATAAATGCAAATGACTACTGACTAGCATAAACACGTTGATATATGTACATCACCATTTACATGTATTACAGTTGAACAATGAATAAAACAATGCCACCATCAGTGTGTTGTCATCGGACAATGATGACATCACGCCCACTTGGCAACTATAACCAGCGTTAGAACTAAATACTGTGTGGGCATGCGCATGTCTATCACCTATGACGTCACGCACTCTACACTTCTGTCTCGGAGAAACTGGAATGACGAACGACTCCATTCGGAATGCTTCGGTCGTGTTCGATCAGTTCGGTCAGCTGTTCGGTAAGCTCCGCCTGCGTCTTCTCGCTAAGTATATGCTGTTGAGCCTTTAGTATTCCCAGAATCTTCCGCACCGTTAGTCATACGTTGGAGTTGTCGTCCGAGATTTGATTGGTCGTGTGCTTGAACATGGGTTTATTTCGGTAGAAGTGCCAGAGCTGCACTATCAACTCGGACACCAACACGTCGTTCGCGTTCTTTCCGACTAGACGTAACACGAAAATGCCATCCTGGCGTAGGTATTGTTCACAAAATTTCACCGCCATCTTTTTGTCCAGTTCCGACTTGTAGCAATCGTTCACGCGCAGGAATTTCTTCATGTAGCGAATTCTATGCTGGCGGAATATCATGATATAGGCCCAGATGAGGAAGTTTGCCGTGCTGAGCACAGACACGGCCACCAACCAGAACCATACAAACATGAATATCTTCTCATTAAACAGGTTAATGGGCAGCACACATTGCACACTGTACATTTGCACGTTCCGAAGCTGTCGAATGCTAAAATCACACATAGTCACGCGAGGAAAGCGCGGACTCTCCTCGAAGTCCTCGCCCCGCGAGAGTTTCCCCATCACCTCGAAACCGTACGCGTTATAGTTCGTACCCAAGAACTCGTTCAAGATGAACAACTGCCCCACGGCGTTGGTCATGTAGAGCAATTTGATGAACATGTAAATGGTCACTAGGTAGTTCCCGTAACGCTTACCGCAGACGATGCAACAGAACTTTGAGATCGTTTGGCGCAGGCGTATGAAGCAGCCTGAGCGATATTCCCGCGCGTTCTCCAGCCAGCGGTCCATGTAGCGTACAATATGGCGGATGGTCCTCTCCCGGTCTTCCGGTGAGATGTACTGCGTCTCGGCCGCCAGGGTGACGATTTTGTCAAGGTTAACGCCCGCCGAAGCCGTCAGGATTCGCCAAAATATGCATGGTATCTGTGAAATTGGTAGGAACAAAATAATTATAGACTTGATATCGTTACTACCATAACGACTATACGTTCAATCTCAAAAGGATCTACTTATTGATTTGCTAATTGAAAAATTACCAAAAACATGCCAAACATAAAAAGATTATACGGAATATACACATTTCTGATGATCATAAATATTCTCCATACATTCCAGGAACGTCGGTTTGAGTTAAGAATATGTATGCACGCTCATGTTATTCAATGCGGATACTGCATATGTTTTTATCTTGTATTATAAACGGAAGTTTTTTTTAAGAGATTGACACTTGAAATCCTTTATATAAGACAATCCATTGTGAAACATGTGCACATTTGTTAACTTTGTGTCGTACTTAACCCATGCGAAACAGACACCCATTGAGACGTATTATGCAAATAACTGAATATAGTTGAGAATTAAATCTCTAAAAGAAAAGACAAACACACGGCCTTAAATATTTTGTTTGTTTCAACAAACCCGACCGTTACTATTTGTTGATGCCGACCCTGAACTTGTGTTTCCGATATTTTTTTGTCTTTACAATAAATCATTTTGCTACATTTGATCATATTCACAAATTACATTTTTACAAGTAAGAAGGATGTGTTTCCAACATAATTTTTAGATTTCTGTCAATGTTCATTCGTATTAAACTGGGAAATAACGCGTGCATAGAAAAAAAGCGAGTAAGATACAAATTGAAACAAACAGCTATATTTTGCCTTATGGTCGCGTTCCAACCATGCCTCTAACTAACAAAAGACTATAATACTAGCCCATCCTGACCGCGACATGATATACTGGTAGGACGCCGTGATAAAAGACTATAATACTAGCCCATCCTTACCGCGACATGATATACTTGTAGGACGCCGTGATACCGTGGCAGATCATGTGTTCAATACATTGTTTCCGTATCAAACGTTAGAAGATACCATTTAATTACAACGTAACAATTGAAAAACCCACAGGGGATTTGAACGGTGTTGGGATAGTCTTATATAGCGTGTTTTGACCGAAAATGACCCAAGTCATGTTTACGGCGTGTATGTAGGTGTGCTGTGTTAAGACTATTTTTGAGTGTTTAAGTTCTTCATATGAAGAATGTTCAATGCTTTGTGCTAAAAGGTTCATTGTTTATTGAAAGAGCTATGCCGTAGCTATGTCCCCATTTCAAAGTTGTTGATTGGTATTGTGTTATGACAATGTAACTGGATTCTGATTAATTGATGACAGAAATCAGATTTTTTTAGTTTAAACCCTTGTTACTTTGATAATATTTGATTTTGATTTTGGGAATTTTCGGTCAAAACGCAAAATATTATACTATCCTGCCCCCTGTAGAAAAACCGCTTAAACACATTTACAAATTGCGAGCTGTATATGAAGTATGGAATACTGAAACTGTAGTAAAATATTTAAATTAGTGGGACGTAGTTAGTGGAAAGAAAATATAAAAGCTCGACAACATCCATCTGACATTCGTGAACTCAGGAAGCATAAAGTGTGTCCTATATCTGCAATCGGTTTTGTACAGTGCCGTTTCAAAGAGTTATTTTAATATAAGTCTTCATAAATCATATGACCCCCGGGTTGTGGCCAGCTTTGACACCAAAGGCATGACTGATTCAAATTGCGTTGAGTATCCCAATTTGATATCACATAGTTAATATTAAACTCTAAGCCTTGTGCTTCTAAAGGAAAATATATTAAATGTTTAAACAAGTTTAAAGCCCAAGCGCATATTCGAAAAAAAACTTTGTACTAAGGGATTACTATACAATGTTACATATCAAATATAACACACGAGGACCTTGTGGTTTAAGAAAAGTGATTTGGTTAATAGTGTATATTAATAATATTGATACTTTAAACAGTCTAAGTTGACAAAAAGCCATAACGTTCAGTATCTTTTTTTTACGTAGGATGATACAAATCGCACATTCACAACTTCATAGTATTGGGAACAATGTCTGCAAGTTTGAGTGATCTACGTTGAAAAGTGAAAGATAACGCCTTCGAACAAGTTTGTGTCTACGGACGGACACACGTCGATTATGATTCCAGTATATACATAGAGAATATTATGTGAGTGTTGGATAAAGATCATGTTTATCATGCGAGTCTAAGACCCGTGGTTCGAGCCGAGCATAATAAACTGTATCTTTATCCAAAACTCACAAAATATTCTATTTATCCTATTATTTCTTAAATGTTTACATCAATAATGTTCAAATATCGCATTTTTAGACGATTTTGTTCTTCCGCAGTTGACAAACGCAGATTCTCCAATTTTTAGAAAAACCCACACATGATCTAAGATAAAGCACGCGACAAGTTTATTCAACAAGGTGGAATAAAGGCTAGTTTATTCCATGGGGTGTTATACCGTCAATGCACGTCTGATAATGGAATAAAATTAACATCTTGACGGGGGATATAATTAAGTGACATCTTATCTGAAAAAGATAACGTAACTTAGATATTAAAAATCAGTGGCCTGTAACCAAACCCACCTTAAAAAGTAGCGCCTGAAACAGCAGAATCATCGGGACCCACTGATAGTAGCCGATTTCCGTCTCCTTTTTCGTGTGCTCGTACTTTGGTATATCGTTTTCGAAGTGGACAAAGTATGTGTTGGACACCCAGCAGACGTTGTTCGTGTAGTCCACCATCGCGTCCGTAAACTCGGCCGGGCACCAGCAGTGGATTGGTTCCCCCACATACTGTTTGGTGCTGTGGCAACAAACGGGAATTAGCATACCTATCAAACAAGCCACGTTCTGGGAAAACAGGGCTTAATGCAGGTGCGTTCAATGTTCCTCCCATATTTTTTATCGTTTTTATGAGGTTTTTAAAGGAAGTTTCTTCTTACCATCGAAAATCCAGATAAGCTGAAAGTGTCGTCCATGATTAGCCTGTGTGGACTGCACAGGCTAATCTGACAAAACTATACGCATTTTCTCCATAACGTGGATCAATTAATAATACGGCCGTATGCTAGTTCTAAGCAACCACATAGCAAGCTATGATATTATAAAGTAAATTTAGTTCCATTAGACATGTACTTACTTATCAACTTTTATTATTTTCATGTCTCGAAACGTGTGTACATGTACCATTTAACCAACGGTCCGAAATTGATCCCTTAAGGATAAGTGCTATATACTATGATTCCCAAATACGTGATATTAATGGGTGTGGCGTAATTACGCTCCTTAACATTTTACAAAAATCTTCAATTTACAAGAACAACAAATACATGATATGGCTCGTGACAAAAGATAAATAAATTAATCATTAGCCAAGAGCCATATCATGTTTTTGGGTATTAGGGTATGTGTGGCGTAATAACGCTCTTTAACATATTGACGTATTGATAATTAAACAGCCAGTATGCACTCTGAAAATATTCAATGTACAAGAAATACAAATACTCAACATGACATGACTCGTGGCTCATGATAAATTAATCTACAAGGAGGTTGCCGTTATGGAACTCATAAATGTATTAACAGATCAATCGCGGGGGGTAAATGACATTCTTTGTTTACACTTCATGTTTAATTTAGATGATTCTTCATTTTTTATTTGCCATAAGCATGGAAATTGCAAGTTTAAACATGCGACTTTCACCATTCAACACATGTATGTGACCTAATTCCGTCCGGTGATCCAGTGAATATAAATAGTCAAATTCTGTGTTGGTTAATTATAGGGCCAGCACAGATTAAGATAGCATTGGCGTTGTTTTATTACAGTCACGGACCTCGTCTTGAGGTCCTGTAAGTATCGCTAAAATATCTTGTGGACTTGAAAATATCGTGTAATCAACATAATTAATTTAAATGAAACTTCATCGAGTTGTGTTCGTCTAATTCGACCGAACGACGCAACATGGACATTTTGAATGTTTTTTCATGTTACTGAATATAATTTAGAAGATGATGAAAATGATTTAGTAATGGGCGTTATAATTACTTAAAAAAGTACAAAGTTACAAATGCCCCAAATTGTGTACGTAACCTGGTCATTGCATCAAGGTATATACGACTATAAACGTCCCTTACTATAATGGCAAACATGATAAAAACGATGGTGTTAAGGTGGATAAGATTTCACAATACATGCACTTACCAGCACACGAACGCATTTCTTTTTAGTAAGGGAGCCAATACCTAAATACTGTTTTCACATACCCGATTACAAGCGCGAAGATGATGACATTAAGCTATATGTCTTTACGCACAATCTAACCAAAGGTAATTACGGTTGCCCTTTTTCAAGCAGAAAGGAATCAACAGACCTGGTTCTATTGGTGGAGATGACAACGGAGATGGTGATGAAGACGTTATTAAGGAATATAAATATATGTTCTCACAAATCAGTGACTCAGTTGGTACACACTGGTAGAAAAACCCACACCTGACAAGAATGGGGAATAAACTTGTAATATTCTCACATAACAGCGTGTACTTGAGGAGATGATGAAACTAAAATAATGATGTAGGTTTGGCCTAAATATCTAATGCAATGAATATATAAAAGAGTAATATATCACCCAAATGATTGCCGTCTCCAAAGAGACCAACGTACCTGACTATAATTATGAAGATGATGAAGATGATAGTGGTGTAGAGGCTTTCGTACCGGACTATAATGTTGACGTACCTGCCTATAATGGTGAAGATGATGAAGATGATGGTGGTGTAGAGGCTAACGTACCTGACTATAATCATGACATATCTGTTATAATGGTGAAGATGATGAAGATGATTGTGGTGCAGAGGCTAACGTACCTGACTATAATATTGACGTACCTGACTATAATGATGAAGATGATGAAGATGATGGTGGTGTAGAGGTGGAGACCAACGTACCTGACTACTATGATGCAGATGATGAAGATGATGGTGGTGTAGAAGCCAACGTACCTGACTATAATTGTGAAGATGATGAAGATGATGGTGGTGTAGAAGCTAACGTACCTGACTATAACGGTGAAGATGATGATGATGATGGTGGTGTAGAGGCTAACGTACCTGACTATAATGGGGAAGATGATGAAGATGATGGTGGTGCATTGGCTAACGTACCTGACTATTATGGTGGAGATGATGAAGATGACTATAGTGGTGATGATGATGAAGATGATGGTGTTGTAGAGGCTTACGTACCTGAATATAATGGTGAAGATGATGGTGGTGTAGAGACCAACGTATCTGACTTTAATGGTGAATATGATGAAGATGATGGTGGTGTAGAGGCTGACGTACCTGACTATAATGGTGAAGATGATGGTGGTGTAGAGACCAACGTATATGACTATAATGGTGAAGATGATGAAGATGATGGTGGTGTAGAGGCGGACGTACCTGACTATAATGGTTAAGATGATGAAGATGATTGTGGTGTAAAGGCTAACGTACCTGACTATAATGGTGAGATGATTAAGGTAATGGTGGTGTAGAGGCTAACGTACCTGACTATAATGGTGAAGATGATGAAGATGATGGTGGTGTAGAGGCTAACATACCTGACTATAATGGTGAAGATGATGAAGATAATGGTGGTGTAGAGGATAACATACCTGACTATAATGGTGAAGATGATGAAGATGATGGTGGTGTAGATGCTAACGTACCTGACTATAATGGTGAAGATGATGAAGATGATGGTGGTGTAGAAGCTAACATACCTGACTATAATGGTGAAAATGATGAAGATGATGGTGGTGTAGAGGCTAACATACCTGACTATTATGGTGAAGATGATGAGGATGATGGTGGTGTAGAGGCTAACGTACCTGCCTATAATGGTGAAGATGATGAAGATGATGGTGGTGTAGAGGCTAAAGTACCTTACTATAATGGTGAAGATGATGAAGATGATGGTGGTGTAGAGGCTAACGTACCTGACTATAATGGTGAGGATGAAGATGATGGTTGTGTAGAGGCTAACGTACCTGACTATAATGGTGAAGATGATGAAGATGATGGTGGTGTAGAGGCTAACGTACCTGACTATAATGGTGAAGATGATGAAGATGATGGTGGTGTAGAGGCTAACGTACCTGACTATAATGGTGAAGATGATGAAGATGGTGGTGGTGTAGAGGCTAACGTACCTGACTATAATGGTGAAGATGATGAAGATGATGGTGGTGAAGAGGCTAACGTACCTGACTATAATGGTGAAGATGATGAAGCTGATGGTGGTGTAGAGGCTAACTCACCTGCCTATAATGGTGAAGATGAGGAAGATGATGGTGGTGTAGAGGCTTACGTACCTGACTATAATTGTGAAGATGATGAAGATAATGGTGGTGTAGAGGCTAACGTACCTGACTATTATGGTGAAGATGATGAAGATGATGGTGGTGAAGAGGCTAACGAACCTGACTATAATGGTGAAGATGATGAAGACGATGGTGGTGTAGATGCTTACGAACATGACTATAATGGTGAAGATGATGAAGATGATGGTGGTGTAGAGGCTAACATACCTGACTATAATGGTGAATATGATGAAGATTATGGTGGTGTAGAGGCTAACGTACCTGACTATAATGGTGAAGATGATGAAGCTGACGGTGGTGTAGAGGCTAACGTACCTGACTATAATGGTGAAGATGATGAAGATGATGGTATTGTAGAGGCTAACGTACCTGACTATAATTGTGAAGATGATGAAGATGATGTTGGTGTAGAGGCTAACATACCTGACTATAATGGTGAATATGATGAAGATGATGGTGGTGTAGAGGTGGTTGAGGCGGTCTATCCAGTCGTCATCGTAGCGGCCTTTGAGCCGGGCGTAAGTTGCGAAGCTTCCCAAAACACTGTCAAGCCTGAAACCAGCGGGAATTAGGATTATTTAAATGAAAGTAGTTATACGACTTTTCTGAAAAAATCGGAAGAGAGTACAACACTTTCCGAACAAGAAATGGCTTAAGAAAAGAGAAAACTTCAACAACACTGTCAAGCCCAAAACTAGGAAGAAGCAGTATGTCTACTTTGTCTGCTATGTCTACTTTGCAACAAAACACTGTGCTAGAGAGGTCGGTAGAGAGGAAATTATAATGAATAAAAGAATGGACAAACATTGCAGAGTTTAAAAACAGATCCGTTTAAAATATGCAAGTTAGTAGAAGTCAGTGAAGGCATTTTAAGATACAACTGACCTAGAAAGACCGGTCAAAATTAAAACTGTTATGAACAAATTGACGTGAAAAGGAATGACATATGGAGATGTAGCTACACAGAATTTATACAAAGTAGATTGTTATACACTAAGTGTCTGTATGTATGTATCACCGCGTGTATTATATATTTCTATCACCTCTGAAAAACAACAACTACACAACACCATAAACAACAAAAAGAATCACTCAAAAAAGCAAGACAATGCACGAAACGGATAATTTAAAACAGGGTATACTGACTTAATAAAACATGTGAAAACTGTTGAACTGATATGATTTACTTCTTCTATACCAACAATGCCAAAATTAAATTTAAACTAAGAAATTGATAACAATACTTGCTACAACTTCACATACTGGTCTACGCTTTTTTTCTGATCATCAATAAATGGATTGATTAATGCGTTCAATTCTAATATATTTTTATTAAAATTTAAGTATAGTAATTTAAGTAATTAAGTCGAACGGCAAGAGCACACTAAAATAAATAGATAAGCTCTTATGGGTTGTCAGGAGTTTGATTATGATTTATCTGAATGTACTCAATAATTGATAATTAACCGGCCAGAATATTATAGTCCCACAGAATGTATCGTATGTTATGCAAGCACATCATTATTAATGTTCATCACTGGCGTCCTTAATTTTCAAAACTGACCACCGTCCACCTTCTTTATTCAATATGTGGCCGGAGACTGACCCGTAATTATGACGGCTATGTCCGCATTGTACAATATCACCGGAACTCGTGCTACGAATTCCGAATGCAAACATAGATATTAATTTTGCCTAATCACATAGAATCGAGCGAGCTCTTATTGAATTATATTGAATTATACACCGGCCAGAGCATCTAACCTTTAATTAAAAGACGCCATGAGAATACCACGTGGTTCGGATATATTGGAACGCGCCGGATTAAATCAGCGGACATAGCATGGACCGGAATAGATAAACTCTATAACAATCTGCGTTTGAGAAAGTTTTACTGCGGCAAGATGGAAAGCGTGGTTGCATATATATAATGTCAATGATTGTCTCTTCAAATCGTGTTGTGGTTTCCTTTTTTTGGACACGAACCCGCATTCCCAGTCTACTTATAGTTATAACTGCCTTTTTTATATTTTGCTTTAGGTATTAAATTGGCATTATACATTTTGAGCTATTTTGTACACGCAATTGCTGGGGATATTATTTTGTTCACAATATAGATGATGACAATCGTAATGGGAAACAAAATGATTTTGATGGTGTTTTTATGATATCTTGGTACTGCTGATGCTTCTGATGCTATTACTATATTTGATGCTACTGCTGCTACTGTTGCTTATCGTCATTATCATCATCTTCATCATCATCCTATCATTATCACAATCATTATAATGTTGATGATTTGCGATAATAATTTTGATGAGTCTTAAACCATTGATTTATCGCCACAATTTATCAACCGTTTTATAGCGTCTGGATATTGAAAGAACCAATATCTCAGATGAATATCGATCCGCAAGGCGTATTATCCAGCAGGCAGCGTTAGCTACAGAAAATCCTTAGCACTAATCAATAAAGGTACGAAAAACAGCAGGTACGAAATTGCCGTAATTTTCCAAATGTTTATAATAACAACGCGCTATAGCAACCATCGATTTGCCACGCTCCGTCAGCATTGCAACAATGGCAATTAAATCATATTGTTTGCTTTTCGATAAATAACGCAGCGGAGGCAGCCGGAATATATTTTTTCTTCTGAAGACTGTCGTCGGAGAAAGATTATAAATAAGTGGAAACCTCATTTGAACGGGGAAAATATACATTATTTCCCAATACTATGTTTTTTCAATTTTGTTTATCGCGATGATTTATATTCATAATGTATCAATCAACAGGAAACCTTTCCCCATGATATTAATGCGTAATTATTTGGCATCGCCAAACTGTGACGCGGTGCTTTTTTTACTTGCTACTGTAACAATAAATAACTATCATAATAGGGATCTACACAATTCGAAATGAAAAAGACTCGCTTTTCTGTATAATATATTTTTTAAGCGGATACGTCGACATGATAAAAACCTTAAAATGATAGATCTCTTTAGTGCTGAACTAGTCTCACTTTGCCTTGCAAGAAATATTCACATGGCTACCACGTGGCAGATTGCGTGTGCTCGATTCAGCAGGTGAAGAATCCATAGTTAGCTTTAATTGTCTCGTATGGGCGTCATGCGCACCAGAATAATTGGATATTGTCGATCACCTCGTGCCCACATATATGTCGTGTTCTGAGAAAACTGGGCATAATAACTGTGCGTAAAGTGTCATCCCAGATTAGCCTGTGCAGTCCGCACAGGCTAATTAGGGACGACAATTTCCGCTTTTATGGAATTTTTCGCTAAAATGATGTCTCTTCTTAGCGAAAATCCAGTTAAGGCGGAAAGTGTCGTCCCGGATTAGCCTGTACGGACTGCACAGTCTAATCTGGGACGACACTTTACGCACATGCATTATGCCCAGTTTTCTCAGAACACGACACATACGTCTACTGTGTATGTGCATGGTGTAGTTTTTAAAGTTATAATAATTTTTAGATATTTTGCTATGGTGATATGCATCTAAGTTGAAATATGTTCATGATTTCAAAAACATATTCCAAGTATATTCCCAATAGTGTATAAAAAAAAAATTGGTCACTATTTCAATTTTCTTTGCAATTGTTTGCGTGTAAAGATTGAGCCTTGTTACAGAAATCTAACATATAATATACATGTAAGATTTATGTGTTATGTCGTTACGCTCTTGCAAATGTCGATACGACCTTTTTATTCAAAACAAATTACAATACTACTCAATATTGCTGATATTGAAAAATCTCAAAGAAAGATTTAAAACAAGTTGTAAATAATCTTAGTGTTGCCTTCCTTTGTGTTAATAATATTAACTGGCTTGAATTGATCTATGTATCAATATCAATTAATAATTTGTTAATTATTGCATGTGTTCGAATAAGTAACTAGTACCAATATATCAATGACAATCACGATTTATTCATCGCAAAACAATTTCTGACTACATGACCAAACACGCTATGCGCTAATGCGCATTTACTAATTATTGATTATTGATCATTTAATAATCAATGGACAAATAATATAGGTCTCTTCACCACAAAGGTTTTGATTTCATTATAGTTCTACAATGTTTTACATCTGATCGGATAAAATTAAAATCTAGAAAAGGGTATTTTAACACAGGAAGATGAATTATTCCCTTTATACGAGTGAACCATGTTCACACGTATCCAATAAACACTATATTGGCAATTTACACTTACCAAAAACAAATAAATCCTTGAATCGCGTTATGGAGAAAAATCGCCCATGAATTTGCGGCATGTCGTATCATACTTTATGATATTTGATTTGATACATCGGTGTGTTTTTGTCACGTACGTATATTTGTATGCCCCCTTCTTCCTGTATATTATTTTTGGCCTGTCTGTATGCCTGTCTGTCTGTCATTCTGTCATTCTCTCCCAAAACTTTAACCTTCGTTATAACTTTTGCAATTTTGAAGATAGCAACTTGATATTTGGCATGCATGTGTATCTCATGGACCTGCACATTTTGAGTGGTGAAAGGTCAAGGTCATCCTTCAAGGTCAAAGGTCAAATACATGGGTCAAAATCGCTAAAAAGAGGGCATAGTGTTTCTCAAACACATCACTTGTTTTCTTAAAAAATTAAACTGTCTCGTGACTATAAAACTACTTGGCAATTATATATTTTATTTGCAATAAGGCGTATTACTGTGTCGTAAAACATTGAATTATCTTCATAGACCAACTGTTTCAAAATGTTAAGGTTCGGCCACTAATCAATTTACAAAGAAATTGTTTTACGCTTATAGACATCGATTTATTTATTTTTGGACAATCAGTGACTACCATTTATTTTCCTACTGTCTGTCCGGCCATCAATGTATGTCCGAACATTGGTCTACCACGCGTAATTGCAAACAGCGATTTAAGAGCTGTTCAGAGGCCTGTCCAATTTGATGCACGAGCCATGACGGACGGATAGATTTCATTAACAATATCGCGGCGTTAAACTAACACTGTGATGAATTGAAAAGTCCCAAGTCCGTTCCCGCGTTCAATTAAGCCGCCATTTTGATCACTCTCGCGGAATATCGCGAGATCCTCCTAGCAGCGGGCGAGACGTGGAATAGGAACGTGTTTTCAATCATTTTTGTAATTACATCTTTTCACGTTCGGACCGTTATTGGATTAAGAAACACTCACTTTATATATTGGGCGCAGAATAGTTCCGCTCACCATCATCACGACGTCGCGATATTCGGAGAAAGTGGTCTGGTTACATTTATATTGCTAAAAGGTCGAGCAAAGAATGTACGGGAAACAGCGAAAACATCAACACTTATTCCTTAAAAAAAAGAAAGACGGGATTTTTTTTTTTAATGGATTTTGCCATTTGGAAATCGGGACAACAATTTCTTTAGTTGTGTTAGTATTAATCGGAGTTTTATCGTTTCATAATGAAATGTTGTTATACAACAAAAAAATCGGTCCGTGTTTACCCACCCAATTATAAACGCTTGGATTGCAACTAAAAAACTAACGGAAAGATGAATTTAGCGCTTTTCATTGTATAACACAACTTATTTATTTCAAAGGTTTGTGTACGAATACTGCCTATGGTTTTAAACACATGTCATGTTTTACATAAACAAAAAAACAGCATTACAAAAACCTCTCAGCTTATTTATATAAAAAACGTTCTATTTTAAGAATATTTCGTTCCTAATCAATAAGGAACGGACAAGACTTCTGCTGCCTAACAATTACTTCCCCATTATCAAGTGTACTTTACTTCCCCATTATCAAGTGTACTTTGCTCTTAACATAACAATCACCAACAAAGCATATACGATCTCGTTATAGAAGCAAGGTTCCTTTTCAAAGAGACTCGTTCAGTGTTTGCATTTGCCGTGAGTACAGCGTCATATCAATAACCACCGGTTCAATGGAAGTGTTTATGAATAAAAAAAATGTAAACCCTAAATCAGACAAAATAGTGATTCTGCAATAAGAACTTTATTTCGAATTGGTTGGTTGCAGACTGTTGAATACCAACAAACCTTAAATTCATATTCACAAACAATTCGACACATTTTCTTACACTCACTTCAATCCCTTCGCAACATCATAACTAGCATTACATTATTATTATTATACATTATTATTATACATTATTGAATGAAAAAAAGTATTTAAACAAACATTACATATTTGGAATGTTGAACAACGGATCGAACAAAAATCTATAATTACGTTAAAAAAACATGCACGAAAGATTTATTTACAGATTCAAACAATAGAGTACATATTATTAATTCTAATATTACATGAAAATTGATTTTTGTTTTGTTTTGTTTATTCGTCATAAAGAACGATTTTTTTCTACTTCTGTTTTTTAAAAAGCATGTGTGTTAAGTGTTTTGAAAATATTTAAACACTTTAACAATTGAAAAATACAGACGCAAAAAAAACGTCAATTCATCTTAACAAATTGTTTTTATGTAAAGAACTTTTCTTTTCACAAAGACAATTTGTGAAGATGTTTTTTTAGATGTATTGAAATTGAAAACACGACAAATAAAATGCTTCATATAACCAAATATACATTACAGATTATTAGACAGAATGGAAATATTAATTACAATTTATTGACAGCGTTATTGAACTTGTCAATCGCGTTCAATGTTTCATGAATGACACGTACACAGCAGGTCATATAATACCGAATACACTCAATGGCCGAGGTCGTTGTCGCAAATCACTCTCAGTTTTACACTCGGTAAAGGACTTTAACTTAGTTTTAGTTTAAACCAATTTATTTTAGCTCGATTGCATCGAAAGCCCAAGGCTTATTTGAAATGCTCTCGAGTCTGTTTCCTGGGACTAGAATCACTACTTGGTGTCTATGGGGAAGATCTAAAGAAACGCTCCCACACTGGGGATCGTACCCATGACCCTCCGATCGCTAGGCGGACACCATATCCATTACGCCACGGTGACCTGTGAGTTGAACTTGAATAAGATAACGCATTTTTTACTTTAATTGCTTCTGATTGCAAACAGAATGTTACAGTAATCTAAAGATACATGCATCGGTCGCGTCAGAAGAAGTCATTTCAATACAAAATTCAATTCTTTCAGATTCTGTTCATTTGACCAAAACAAATATCGGATAAAACCGAATATCTTAATCTGCAGTTTATCAGCTTCCACGTTAAAAGATCTTTACAAAAAATGGTTGACTTATGCACTCAAACGTACTACGTTCCTCAAACTATCGTTAGTAAATGGCACAACAAACTTTGATGCAATTATTAGGAATATTACTGCCTAATCTTGCGCACTCAAACGGTAAACGTTCAAAATGCTCATGGTCCAAAAAAACAACAAAAAAAAAAAA
>VMBQ01000674.1:206752-238443 GCA_007657795.1 Dreissena rostriformis
CATGGTCCAAAAAAAAAAAACAAAAAAAAACAAAACAAAACGACCAAGCAGCGTGAACGTAACTGACTCATTTCCCATTATAACATATGGATCGTATTTTTTTTTATACAAAATAACGCTCACTACAATCAGTATAATAATAATAATAACTTTATTTCACGAAGATATCACATTAAGAAAAAAACATTTTTTTTTACAATGTGGTCTTCAAACTATAACTTGCGGTGAAGTAAATCGCATATGTGTCGTGTTCTGAGAAAACTGGGCATAATACTTGTGCGTAAATTGTCATCCCAGATTAGTCTGTGCAGTCCGCACAGGCTAATCAGGGACGACAATTTCCGCTTTTATGGAATTTTTTGTTTAAATGAAGTCTCTTCTTAGCGAAAATCCAGTTTAGGCGGAAAGTGTCGTCCCTGATTAGCCTGTGCAGACTGCACAGGCTGATCTGGGATGACACTTTACGCACATGCATTATGCCCAGTTTTCTCAGAACACGACACATATAAGGTTCACTACAATCACTCAAGCTATAACTTGCGGTGTAGTGAATCGCATATTAGTACATTTATACGCCAAACATATTGGTAACACAAACGAGGAATACGAGTACAAGGTGAAACCAGAAACTAGAATGCATTGACACGTAAGAAAAATCCAACAACCAAATTACGCCGACGTTTTTTTTACAAAAATACACCCCTCTCAAAAATCAAATAAATTAAACTTTTGGTGAGGATGTTTGACCGTAAAAAAAGAAATACGCAATTTCAGACGAACTCGGAAATGTATGTTTATAGTATAATTATATTGCAATGCTATTTTTGAAATGATAGTAATCGGCGTAATATGGTTTGTGTTGATAATGAATTGTTCCGATTAATATTGATGATTAAAACATGATTTGAATCCCTTTTCAATTTAACCGGATGAAATAAGCCTTATATACATTTCCGGTTCCGGAAATCGCGCGCGTCTTTTTTGCGACCGGTTTTCACGCACGCGTGCACAGTCTTATATCTTACCCCTCGATGCTAAGAATATCTAAATGGTGTTGCACCGCGTCGTCGTCATTATCCATCTGATCATATATGGACATATAAGCGAGTTCCTGTTCTATGTGACTTTCCTCGTCGGCCCCAAAGCCGCTTTGTCCGGGCGCCGAGGAGCGGCTAGACATGGCCTTTCCGGCGAGTGCCATGGCAGCGCTGACTTTCATAGCGTTTATGCCGGATGACGGCTTCTTACTACTGGGCCTCGGCGCATTTGATGCCGCCGCGCGTCCCTTAGCCCCTAATCTATTGCGCATTCCTTTGCGCATTTGGCGCCGCATCCCCTGGCGTCCCTGGCGCGCCGCTTTCGCCTTATGGCCGCCCTTCCGGCCGCCAGAGCGCCGGTTACCTCCTCCGCCACTTTTGCGTGCCATTCTCGCGAACGAATTAGAAGTTTACTACTGTCCAGTCAAATTTATGGCATAAATATAAGGTTGCGTTTGTTTACTTCGCGTGTGCGCGTCATACTCTTGATCATATACTATCCAGTCTAAATCATCACATATACTGACAAAACATTTTGTACAATAAGTCCAATGCCATTGAATATTGTTTGCAGGTTTTCTTTTCAACTAAGTCGAAATTTCATATGAATATCGTTCAAAATCTCGATTGTCCCGATACCAATCTGAACAGTTCAACGCGTAACTGCGCACTCACTTAATATAGATAATCATAAATGTGTTAATATTAATCCATGCTTTAAAGCTAGGTAGACTATGCCTACAACTTTTCGTAAGAAGGTCTTGCGCATCAAAACCATATTTTCAGACAAATGATATGACTGCATAGCCGTAATGAGACAAATATGCATTTATCAAAGGAAAACATTACATTATGTATCGCAAATTTGATTATCTTATTCTGGTTTTTCGGCGGGATAGGCGTATTCTCTTTCCGCGTCCATTGTCTGTTCGCTCAGTACGTGTATTTTCTTTCCAATTAACTGCTGGTGAGGTGTTTGTTTACCTTGCGCGTCTTAGAGTTTTATTAATGTTCAAGTTTATTGATTGGGATTTTAAGCCTTTTGTTTTAAATATCTATAATTTCGTTCAAACAATTAGTTTAAAAAACCTTTTCTTTATCGACTGCGTGGGTTTAACAATTAGTCATAATTTAAAATCGAATTCAACAATTACTGCATAAGTCTGCCTTTTGTCACCTGCTGTCAATTTACGCTTACGTCTTTTAAAGTGACTTGTTCACATATTTTCGCATTTTAACACCCCCTGTACGTCGATAATCCAAACTGAGTTGGATAATTCANGGGTATTTACAGTGCCCGGGCCTGGACATATTTAACTCCAAAATGAGACCTCTTTCACGTCCAAAACGGGCGAAACTTCGCCCTTAGAGATTAGAAATAGAACTCATTTGATATTACAAAAGTATAGCACTTTAAAGATGCATTTTATATGATATCATAAGTGCAGGCGTTTCTTTCCATACCGTTTCAACTAATATTACATTGTATATTGGAACAAAATATAACAAATAGTTTCATTTGAATTTGAAGTCTCATAATAAAGCAACACTTGTAAGATCGAATGTCAAAGTAATGCACTTTAGTTCGAATGTCAATGTAATGCACGTTACTTATATTTAAGCTTATGTCAAATATGCAAATATATTTGATTTAAAGCGGACATGGTCAACTGTCTGTAGTTTTAGAAATAGTTTCTAATAAAGTAATTCAAGTTGTGTTTTATTTGGAACTTTCAAGGACAGGAACAATTAAGCAAAGTTATTTCACTATTTATACAGTTTATATTATGTTGTTATTTATTTGGAAAAAACCCCACATGCAAACACTTTTAAATGGGTGAATATGTTTGCCATTCTACATGAATATTTTTGGTAATGGTGCCATTAAACAAATAATTGATGCTTCACGGTTTCAAGATCTAAATGATGCCGTAACGAACTTGTTTAAATAAAATTAAAAGGAATAAAGACATGTAATAGCGAGCTAATCATCCAGGCCTGCATTTGTTCTTACTAACGCAAAATTAGTTTATTATCAGCAATATGACAGACTTTTCTTTAAGATGTCTCAATGTTAAGCACTGAATACTAACTAAGGTCGAGTGTCACTTTAGATAACTTGGGATCCAATAGTCACTCAGACTTGTTTGTCAACCTCTTTCAAACGTCTTATTAATTGAAACATATGATTACGTTTAACTTAATAAATGCCATCACCGTGTCTATAGACATTCGGCCCTTGTTGTAAGTTACAATCTCATTAAAAGCACATACAGTATATAGTCATAATGATTGTTACCATATTCTTTGCATTTATACGTCATTATTAATTAATACGTAATTATTTTTTAGCTTTATTAATGTAACTCTACTATTTTATATTTTATGTAAGAGGAGAATGTGCATTTTAAAGATTTATTCGCCTTCGAAAAAACACTAGACAACATTTTACGAAATCTTTGTGATAAAAAAGCGACAACAAGTTCTAAACAACGATTGTTTCACGATAAAGTGACGATGTGCGCAGAATTGTAAAGAAAATCATGTACAACTTAAATGTTCGCCATGTCACTTACATTTCAATTACCCGCGGATTGGCACAATTATCTCAAACTGTAGGAATATCTAACTTGTTTACATTTGTCACACCGAAAAACGCATAACTTTGTAAAAATCAACACATGTACGAACACGATAGAAAGAACAAAAACAGTATATCCACGGTGCTTTCGTTTCACCTCTCATATTCCATTTTCAAAACTTTTCCATATAATATGCATGCATTTCGGACACTATTTTCGGACTGGAGTGCTATTACTATCAACTACTTCTAAATACCCATACGAGTGCCTATGTCTACATTGAATTAGGTCCGGTTACCAAGTTCATTCAATATTAAGATATCATAATTGGGCAAAAGGGATGCATAACGTTGCTGGAATTACAATAAATTATCGGTACTGGGAACATTAACCCGAAACTGCAGAATTTGACAATCGATGAGCATACGCCACTTATTTCATTTTTGTATTGAGATTTGTATAATATACGTCAATTAACCCATGTGTAAACAACTGTCGAAGTAGAAATACTAAAAAAAAAAATATTCTCCATAAAAGTGTCGACAATTTTGATTAAAACCGATATAGTTTCTAAGTTACAGTCAAATTGGTATCATATTTGACCTCATTTAGACATATCATATTCAGTCAGACATATCAATGGATTAATAAATAAAATCACGAACCTGAACATCATAGGAATTTAGTTTTAACCCATTTATGCCTAGTGGACTCTCCCATCCTTCTAAATGGGATCAATTTATTTCCAAAATTAGGGATGTCTCGTATATTTATTTCTATATTTAGAATATTTCTTACAGAAATTCCTTTAAGCAAACAGCGCAGACCCTGATGAGACGACGCATCATGCGGCGTATCATCTGGGTCTACACTGTTTGCCAAGGCATTTTTTCTAGACGCTATGCATAAATGGGTTAAGTTTATATTTGTAGTGTATAAACATGTTGGCGAAACCAACTTGTTCTTTTTATGTAACACTTACAATTGGAAACTAATGGTTTCGAACATATTTGAAATGCGAGAAAAATATTACCTTACATTCTTGGAAAGTTTGTATTACGCTCCTACTTGCAACACATTTCAAATTTAAGCAACACAAAATTTGTTTCGACAGTTAGCACATAAATCGTGAGGACCGCCCGAGAGAGAACGAAATGCACTTAACTTAAGTATTCGTTTTGGGAATATAAATTATGTATGGGATAGATTCGCAATAATTGTGTAATGCAGTTAGTTAATAATACATTAAACAGACAAACCTGTAATAACGGTATGGTTCCCAGTTGTATGGGTAGATACAAGTTTTCATACATTTAGAGCAAAATGAGTCTAAGAAAGACGTGAATAAATCGGATGCTTAATGTGTGGTTGTTGTTGTTTATATCCAAACGCTGCGGCTGTACATTGGGTGTATATTTATTATGTAAACTTAGTTTAAAGAATATACTAAATGGCAAATATTTTAAACGCTTGCAAATAGAATGAGTTTTAATCCAATACAAAGATCGCAGAGCCGTTTGAAACATTTGTAGGCAAACGTATTGCCTATAGAAAAGTTTCGTGATTTTTTTTGTAAGGGTGAGTTCAAAATTATCGACATTAACGTAGTACGTCGAATATTTGGAACAGATAATACGAATGAAAATAACGTTTTATACGTATATGCTTAAATTTAGGAAGAAAAAATATAAGTCTTATTTCTGAAGTAATTATTGAATATCAATTTCCAGCATTTCATGATTACATTACCCCATAACACATGCTTAAAACGCATTGTTAAATTACACAATAAAAACTAAGATGAAACTACTTTGTTGGCGGAAAAAAAAACTGTAATGTGGCTTTAAGTAACGGCCGCTATATAGGAAAACATTTCGGAAACCTTTGCGTAACTCAACATTTGCAACTGGGCGAGTTAGGTTTGCTCATTTATTTATGATCGGAAACACGTCTATAGGGATTCGGCAACAACATCTAAACGGTGGTTATTACTGATTTGTACTGACTAAGTGCCACAGACATGCTACGTTTGTATCTCGTTTAATGTTTGTTAAGCACTACGCGAACGTGTGGGGCAAACTTGCTGTGCTTTTGTTTAAAGAAACTTGCGACTTCTTGCAGTTTTTTGTGTGTATTTCATTTAATTCATTTGCTCTTGTTGTGTTTGATTTTGCTTTATTTTAATTCGAAATGTACATATGTCAACGTATAAAAGCTGATTAACATTATTGTGACATCTTTGTGTTTCATGTGGTGCGAGATGACAATTTAAATTGTTAATAACATCCACATTCGAAATCTGTAACTAAAATAGTTGTCCCCATTGAACATCTAGGATCTTTTAATCGTGTTTTTTATTGTGTTGCTATATTGTTATATAACTGTGTTTGACAGCATTGTGCAATGTTTATAATGCCTTTGGGTATTATTTATCATAACAAATGTATGGAAAATTTGAGCTAACACATCTGGATTGAAACGCCAGCAAATTTAGTGTAGTATTATTAACTGCAGAAAAATAACTAGATACAAGATATGCATATCTGCATGAAATCGCTCGTTACGTAACTAAGTACTATGACTGTCCCAACATGAACTGTTAACCCATTTATGCCTAGCGTACATCCTTAATTTTGGAAATAAATTGATCCAATTTAGAAGGATGGGAGAGTCCACTAGGCATAAATGGGTTAACTAGCCACTATCCGCGTGTATGCAACATCAAACACGCTAGACGTTTTTATTTTCTAAATAAACTTCAATACAAAAGATAAATTGCAAATCACATTAACCTATCCACAAAAACGAAAACATCAAATTATGTTAACAAATAAACCAAAGACCACTTAAAGCAAACTCAATCATGGGAAACATGTTTTGTCGCCTCACCAATATTCAAGCATTTGCTGGCTCTATCGTGTGAAGTTGCACATTTCTTCGGATTCCTCGATAAAACAAGGGAACATTAAGGGGGAGCTGCACAGTTTTAAAAGTGAATTAGATTTCACGGCGTCCAATGTACATTGTGTCGTCTTAGTTCTAAAAATAACGTGATGACATGGCTCCAATAATACCAGTTATGTTATCGTTCACGCTTGTTTAATTGCTACAAGAAACGATGTGTCCCATTATAATTTAATAATTAATAAATATACAAATCTAATAAACTAACAGTAAGCGCTAAAAATGAAAGTGTGCTGTTTTATTTAACAATCGAGGTAAAGCTGTTTATTGTAATATCGTAAACCTAAAAAGTATACTATAGATAATGCAACGTCCCCAGTTAGTTTTTGAAAACTTTTTGAAAAAAAAAAAAAAAAAAACTTTTTGAAAACTATATGAAGTTTATAACCGTTACATAACTATTATAATTGTGATATTACACTTTGTAGCTTAAACAATTGTTTAAATGTAATAGCTATCGAAGATTTTTCAAGGCTTGTAGTAACACGAAATTTGCGACGAAAAATTAAATTACCGGTTAGTGATTTTAAAACTTTCTAATGTACATCAATATATAAGTATCCGTGACGACACCCATAATACGAATCCGCCGTCTATGCACTATGTTCTAGTCTAGCGTATGTACATACCAACTATGATGACCGTATTCAAAATGCTCCATAACATCCGTTAACACATCCTATTTATTTAAAAGAACAATCAGATATCGGCGGCGGTACGGATGACATAATACGAAAACATAACTTACATTCTCTAAACATCGCGAACAGAAAAATCAAACTTTTCCTGTATGCCTATTTTCGCGAGCTTCACCCCTAATATAGATTTAATCATACGCAAAAATATCGAGCAACTCCAAAAACCGCGATTTGTTCCTACGTTTCGCGATAATTGGCATTATTAATAACAAAGCACGCGATACCTAGTTTCAGTACCTTCATCGCAAATGATTATTAAAGCAATAAATATTTCCGACAGTTTAATAATCCGCTGTGTTTAATTTCACACTTTCGGCACTGCGGAGAAAATTGCTCGAGACCAATCATCCACACCTTTGGTCATCTCTGTAAATGAGAAGTGACGAGGCTCTGAGAGACCTCTTTCCCGCTGGTTCACACCTTTTGGCGGCCACTACGGTCATAAATTGCATTGTCTATGTCGACAGGAGACCAGCGAGGCCCGACTGCTGTGAACACTACATCATGCACAGAAGAGGTAAAGGAAAAGGACTATCATCCTGAGTAACGTTCAGGAATTCCTAATTTCATGAAAGTGTACCAACCATTTAAAGATGATTTTGATGTACCTCGCAGGAAATACCATTCTTCGATATATATGAGGAAAAACTTACAGATTTAGGGCAAGTATTCAATGCAAGATAAGCATGTGTGTATAAAGTCATTTCAAAAACATCGTAATTATGCCTTATTTAGATTTTTAATAGATGTCAACCCCGTATCAAAATAATTGCGCGTCATTTTTAGTGCAAAACTAATCACCAAGACGCAAGAAAGGTTGAACAGAATGCCAAAAACATTAGAACGTTATTAAACATTATAAAAAGCACACAGTATATCCAATCCTGTATGATATTATCAGGGCCTCATTCTATTGCCAAACACGTAAGTCACACTAGTCGCAATTAGTCGTCACTAATTGGCATACCCGTGGGATGGCAACGATTGCAGAACGTTATTTGCTTAGTATCGAGGTAATGGTCGTCAGAGTCACCCAAGGGTCGGCAGGGATAGCGCTGTACTGTTTGCACCAGTTGGAAAACGGTGACGGCGATGCTACTGCATCCATGTTTTGTGCAGATAGTTATTCTACCAGCGCTAATGTGGCAGTAACGTAATCGACTGAAGGACTGACTAATAGCGAAGACTTTGACGCATAATACAGTGATATCGATATTGGTATACGATATACCGATTTAGGCTGACGTCTAGCAAATGACAGGAGCGCTCATCGAAGGTTATTGAAAATTTTAAGATTTATTTTATTGCATTTCACATGTTTAAAAATCATCGTTACAAATGGTAATCAACGCGATATGTGCCTGAGGCTGTCGTGTATAAGCAAGGACATTTAAACAATATCAACCGCATTCCCGTTTCCAGTTTATTGAGAAGGAAAGTAAAGTGTCGGATGTTCTGTTAATATTGTTGCGCATAACATCTTCAACATGTCCTCAAAATAAATACCGTTTACCGCAATTTGTCTGAAATCAATGATTTGCTGATTAATCATCCCCTTGTCCACCTAATTCCCTGAGCCGAGCTCACTATTCCGCATGTCAGCGTTGCTACTTCTCCCGTCCTTCTGAACGAACGAACATCCACGAACGGCGCTAATTAATACATGTTCCATGGCTAGTCAACTGTCAAAGCATTCAGAGACGAATCCAGAGCAAACGTTCCGAATCGTTAGATTTAATTGAAATTATGTGTTTTAATCATACTGGTATTGAAACAGTCTTAATGAAATCATTGAAAACATGTAATGAATACAATGAATTACGCGTAAACACATTGTAATTAACTTTTATTTTAAACATATATTATTCATAAGTACTATGTATGCATTCTATAGAGCGTTCCTAAAAACAAAACAAATCTTCTAAACAAGTCCGTCAACAAGCGCAGGTCAATTGTTAATGGTCAACATAAACTGTTCATGATACTAATCAATGCTGCTGTCATAGGACATTATTATACACTCGATCATGGTATATGTTTAATATAAAGAAGTGAAACCCCAGGAGCTGCAGTAGTTTCAAACTTCTGATATATTAAAGTATGTAATATTGTTAGTACTTTCTATTACAATATTAATGTATAAAGTTATCATCAATGAATGTTTTCAACGCTTTGAAGCCTTTTTCATCTGTCACAGAACGTCACTGATATAATTGAATTTTAATGGACTGAAATCTCAAAGGTATACCAACTTATCCCTTTCTTTCATGTTCTCCATATCGCTAATTAATTTATCGGAAGAGCACATCAATCATGGGATAAAGAATATACTGTGGAGCTGACCTTTCTGGCTACAGGGGTGTGAACTTGATAATCAAGTATTGAGCAGTGACGAGTTTGGACTTGTCAAGAACTGAATTCACCAATGAACTGTCGATATTTAAGTAATATCAAATATGTCAACAGTCTTGTTTTAAGTTCCCTTTTTGCGTTGTTAAACATCGACTGACATATCTTATTGTTTTAAAAACAATGAACTGTCGTTTCAAATTCATATGAATACTTAAACAAAGAGGAACAACTTAATGGGTTCTATTAAATATGCCAACCTTCTTGACAAGAACTGAATACACCAATGAACGGTCGATATTTGTTGTAGCAAACAAAAGCACATGGCTATCCATGTTCTGTTCATATTTGAACATTGGCTATCCATGTTCTGTTCATATTTGAACAAAATAACAAAATGTTGAATCGTTTTAAAACTGGTCTATGGCTAGAAAACGTGAATATTGACCTTTATATTTTGATATTGTAAACTACCGTTACTATGAATATATACCTTTTGAAATAGATAATATTTCAATATACTCAACTTTTCGTACTTGACTTGAGTACACTACATGTATATTGAAATATTATCTTTATTAAATGTTATATTGATTTCCATTAACTGAAGAGACATTTACTCAAATAAACCCGATTTTTAATTCTCAATAGTAACAAGGTTCGTAATTTATCCTAATATAATACATTTTCAGGATACTTTCGGCGATTAAAATATTGTGTCCTTTACACTAAAGCAAATTCTTAGATCTTATTTCATTAAGGTAAAAATAGTGTTTTCATTAAAGAATGCACTGTATGTCTGCATATGTATAGTGTTACTCAAATTGTGTGCGATGATCATAAATGCTCTGTATTTATAGCATGACTGCTATTTAAGCAAATGTAAAGGAACTTGTTTACATAATTATAATGGGTTATTTTGGATCATGACATTCGATACATATGATGCAATCAAAAATATCAGCGTTTCAATAACCAAAAATATATCAAACACAGAAAAAACATGTTGCGTATGTATCAAATCTTTTATCCACTTGATTATTCTGGAATGAACTAAATAGGCTCACCTTGAATGGAAGGCAGCCATTCTTACGAAACCAAATAATTCAATCGTTTGTGGTTACATATACAATTGATGATACACATTCAAACGTGTTTTTTTAGAATTCGTTATTTTCGCAGGGCTATTTAGTCCCATTTTGTTCCTTTTTATACACTTATGGGAAAATGTGACACAAACTCTAAACATAATTATGTCAATTCGTACCTAGTATTTTACCTAGTAACGTGATGTTCTGTATTTCAACAGTACATTGTTTTTCCTGAGCGAACATTCAAAAAAGCACTTCGTCAGAAGAATTCAAAGACGGCATAGGTCAGTAAAGTTACAATTCAAAGTATGCACAGGCAAACAAGCAAAAATATGGTTAGCATATATTAATATTCGCTCTAAAGAACAGTATTAAGTTACAGCAACAACAAAGCCTAGCTTAACGTACGGGTATTTTATGTCTGTGATTCCTCATTTATTTAACATTCGTTTGTTTTTGTTTGCTGATTTTTTCGTTTACGTAAAGAAACGTATATATATCAACAACAACAACAACAACAACAAAAACAACAACAACAAAACTAATTTCATCAATAACCTTCCTATAAAGCTTCTAGCCTACACCAGTGAATGCATAAGAACTAATATATTATACAAAGTATATATAACAGTTACAAGTTTCAGCAGCAAATAAACAACAAAGTCTATATTACCGGACGGCTATTTTTCGTCCGTGATCTCTTACTAATTAAACATTCTTTCCTTCTTATTTGCTGATGTTTTCGTTTACATAAAACTTATTTTCAAGTGACGAAGTTCGAACCTAGCAAACAATAGATGAATGTCACGGGATCTGAGAAAACTGGACAAAATGCATGTGCGTAAAGTGTCATCCCAGATTAGCCTGTGCAGTCCGCACAGGCTAATCCGGGACGACACTTTCCGCCTAAACTGGATTTTCGCTAAGAAGAGACATAATTTAAACGAAAAATTCCATAAAAGCGGAAATTGTCGTCCCTGATTAGCCTGTGCGGACTGCACAGGCTAATCTGGGATGACAATTTACGCAAAAGCATTATGCCCAGTTTTCTCAGAATACGACACACATCGTCACGGGATCTTGCATGATTCACGGGACGGTTCTGCCAAGGAAATCGGGAGAATCAACTTTTAATCAAACCCAACAAAAGATTCTCTGATCGCGGTTAGTGCGAAATCACCGGAAGTTTATTATTTAATCAATGGATTGAATATTAGATTGATTGAAGCAATAATCAATATGTTCTCACTTGTATTCAACCTGAAGTAAATGTCATATACGTTATTGGAAGGTATTATTATGAGAGGCACAATGTTCTTGAAAAACTGAACAGTTGAAATGTTTAGTAATCTTTAATTAACAATTTCATGTTGTATGTATGTTGTAAATTCATGTATGTATGTATGATAATTCCTACACGACCAATATGATAGTTTTCTTTACGTATATGTAATCACGTTGACATATTGATATGTAGAACTATATGTAAATGACAAAAAACTGTAAAGTTTACGTCAATAAAACATTCTGTCTGTATGTCTGTTCTTGAACAACTGAACAGCGGAATTACATATACTTTATGTATAATTATAATTAATAAAAAGGAATGAACGTACTACAAAGTACTTTTGAAACCTGTAAACTGTTCTCAAATAAGTGGTAAGCTCATATATAGCGAATGTATTGAGTATACAAGATTAACAAAATAGTTGTTTTTGCCGTTTGCGTGATAATGTGCTAATACAAGGTGGAAATCAAATATATGCAAAAAAAAGAACTTTCAAATGAACAAATCAACATCACTAAAAAGAAAGAAAGAACAAAAAAACGATGGTATGTCCGTTTAATGTGCTTCTTGGAAGTAATGTCGAGTCTACACAGATATTGTATGTAATATCCGGAAAATACTACTGTTCCAAAGACTATTTTTAGATGTTAAGCACCAAAAATATTTATTTTTTTAAATGTTAATGAAAATAAACAGAACAACATACTCCCTCCTACCCCGATCATGTTTTCTCACTTACCTATGAGGATGCATTGAAAAACGGATCCCCTAACCATGGTACCAGAACATTGACGTCGTAACCATGGTACCAGAACATTGACGTCGTACTAACTTATAATCCCAATCACACTATGCCGCGGTTTCACAAGCCATTTATAACTCAGTAGATTCGTACCAAGACGCCGCACATTAATAACTCAGTAGATTCGTACCAAGACGCCTCACATTTATAACTGAGTAGATTCGTACCAAGACGCCTCACATTTATAACTGAGTAGATTCGTACCAAGACGCCTCACATTTATAACTCAGTAGATTCGTACCAAGACGCCTCACATTTATAACTCAGTAGATTCGTACCAAGACGCCTCACATTAATAACTCAGTAGATTCGTACCAAGACGCCTCACATTTATAACTGAGTAGATTCGTACCAAGACGCCGCACATTAATAACTCAGTAGATTCGTACCAAGACGCCTAACATTTATAACTGAGTAGATTCGTACCAAGACGCCTCACATTTATAACTGAGTAGATTCGTACCAAGACGCCGCACCGTCCCGTATCAATTCCAATCCATAAAACAAACTGTCAGCTACCGCTATATGAAAAACTGTATCCTTCAACCAATACTTCGCTAGATACTTTGGACTCGTCGCAACGTGAAGCTAGTAAAGGACTGGAAACTGAATAATTAAAGCGAAGTCTATTGAGTCGAGTTTTTTTTCTTTTTCATTTATAAGGCACCGGCAAATAAACGTTTACTGGTCCAGATCAATACTGAATACAAACATATATCCGTCAAGCGCCTGAGAGATCGATATGTGCCGTGTTCCGAGAAAACTGTGCTTAATGCATGTGCGTAAAGTGTCGTCCCAGATTAGCCTGTGCAGTCCGCACAGGCTAATCAGGGACGACACTTTCCGCCTAAACTGGATTTTCGCTAAGAAGAGACATCATTAACGAAAATTTCCATAAAAGCGGATATTGTCGTCCCTGATAAGCCTGTGCAAACTGCACAGGCTAATCTGGGATGACAATTTACGCACAAGCATTATGCCCAGTTTTCTCAGAACACGACACATATTATAAAGGTCAGAGGTCTGGAGAAAGCGCTCACAGAGGACCAGTGGAATCCGAAGATGATTTAAATTTAAGGGAACACAGAATATAGCTAAAATAAATCTTCTTTTTTGTTAGTTTTCTGTAAAACATTGTATTATTTCTACATCAACTTCGTTTTAACCAGTTAAGTAAGTAAATAAAAGATGTAATAAATGGTATCAAGTTCACTTAAATTTAAATGATTATTAAAAATAGACATTAGAAAAATGAAATATAAGACGTTTTATGGTGTCATTTGTTAATACTTAAAACGAATTTCAAAGAGATGGAGAAAATTAAATGTTCTACTTGATAAATCTCAGAAAACTCTTATCAAGTTAAACTATAAAAAATAATCACATCTCACGTGACGTTCATTAATATCGAATATCTAAGAGAAACGCAAACACACCATTACTTAGTTTTACAACATCAAATTGTAATATGATTATTGTCATTATCAAGAAATATGCTACGGTAAACATATTTATTGAACAAAACGTAACGTTCAGTTGCAAAGACCCCGATAATAAAGTTTTTGAAGTGAATTATACAGATTTGTGTCTGGTGTTATTTCGCGCATTAGACGTCAACACGCCATTGTGTCATGCTAACAAGAAATTTTGGCTCTTACACCTCCTCTATGCCCACGTTATGATTTGAAAATAGCATTAAATCATACGAAACACTTGATTATATGTCAAAATAAATTGCAGCTCTGTCTCTCGGCGCTTTCCAGAAGTCCAAACAGACACCATTTTCTGTCCTCTCGAGTCAATACTTTATATTCATCTCATGGACTCATCCCATAGTAATTTCCTTCATTAAAAATAAAACATGTAAAATTTGTGGAGGAATTCATGAGCGTACTAACAGCAAAGGAACAAACTTATTACTTATGACCATGGAAGAGAAGAAATAGAAAAGAAAATGCAAATTTGATGAACGTTTATTGCGTTGCCAATTTCGCGACGATGGTGCCAAATTAGTCCAAATGCCTTTTAGACAATCGGCCTTGCTGCAAGAGTGCCCAGGACTGCTGTTAATGTATTTGTCAATACACAGCACACAACCTGTCGCCTAACGAATGGGTAACGCTGTCTAAATAGATTTGTAAGCCTAGATGTGACCGCGTTATTGTCCTCCGTTATTTTCTTGGCATACTATTATCTTTGCAAATTGATAACTTGTGTCGAACGGAATCGCTGAACATGTAGATTATACGTACACGCAGGGGGAATAAACTTGTTAACTTACATTTATCTTAATAAAACACACAGGAAGAATATAAAAACCTAAAGAAAATTGCTTCAGACTATATTTGTGAACATCGCATTATAACATGCTAACATCGCATTATAACATGCTCTACTAATCATACGGGACAATCATATACAAATTTCAGCTTTCTTTACGTCGTTATAAATTACTTTAAAAATACGCCTGAAAGCATAATTGTTATCATGCATTGTGAATTGATAACCTATATATAGAACAAACCATAAATGTAATACGGCATTATTTGAAAATGTTTCAACATTGTCGTTCAAAAACACAATTAGTTAAACTCTTGTACAGAGAAAGTACATTTCAATGCAATACGTAAAATAAATAAAAACTATCGAATTTGTCTACAGTCTTTAAAATGTGTCATTTTGTTTGTTTCAATGAATACTAAAACTGTATGTTTGCACGAATATCATCTGACATATCGAATTGTTTCCAGCAGAACTCATTGTCGTTTCAAATTCATATGTATACTTAAACAATGAGGAAAAGTGGAAAAACTCAATGGGTTCTGTTAAATATAACAACCGTCTTTCAAAAGTGTACATTTTTAAATCAATGAAAAACACAATTGTAAGCTTACACACCACTCGACTGACATATCTTATTATTTTAATCACATTTGCATTGTCGTTTCAAAATCATGTTTACGCTTAAACAAGGAGTAACAACTTGATGAGTTTTGTTCAATATGCACATGTATACCGATATGCATTACTTTAAACAGACGTGGCGTGCTTAGATGTTATTAACATCTACTCTGCTAATAATGAGAGAGTTGAAAAGTTGATGCAAGAGACGTAATCCAGAGACAGATATATGTGGAATCTAGTTGAGCACAATATACGTTATTAGAAAAATCTGATCTACCAAGTCGTCGCGTAAATGAAAAAATGACAATAAACCAAAGATAGATGCTACTCTTAAATAAGGGTCAGCGGAAGTTCAAGAGAAAATGAACATGACGTTTCCTGATTTCTTCTTTGGTTATGAAGTGGACAACAATACACGAAATAAAAGCAGATATAAAACATCGTTGCCTGGTTACCCAATTACAATATTGCGTTTTCAGCAAAATTGAAGATAAGATAGATCCATTTCCTTGTTAGTGAGACCACATACACGTTTGCATTTGTGCTGCATAATGAGGCTTATACGGATAGTTTCTAGTTAAATAAATTTGATTCTGATTTGATAATTGCGATTTTTTTTCTGGATTCTGGATGCGCCATACATGTATATGACTTGATAAGGTGAAGAAATATGTGTATTTAATGCACATACAACACATACAAATAAAAGACGTAATTTTGTTATTCTTGTTTAGCAACACAATCTATTATAATGCTGTTGGACCCTATTTACACATACGCATTACTCATAAACATTGTGAAATCGTCTAAAAACTTTAATACACCAACTGGCGTCAGAAAACATATTAGTAAATGAAACTAAAACACGCATGACATAATTTAAGTTTATTAAGTAATCCTTGAATTGTTCGTATAGTTAAAAAAAACAAGTTATACCTTCCACAGGCTGTAACCGAATCCAGGAATGTCAACAACATTTACAAGAAATCGTCCAAAAAACAGCAGAACTCCACTCTTGTAAAGTGTCCATTAGATAGACGGCATGTAAACACATTATTCCCAGTCAGTCTCACAAGCGAGCCAAGAAACTGGGAAGACAAAAGCTTTTGCCGAGCACGACAATTTGTTCAATAACCAACAATTTCCTCCTTGAAGGCCCGAGAAAACGAAATCACAGAAAGCAGAATCATTAAACATGTTCTGGAGTGACAGTTTAAGGTTTCAAGTATATGAGGAAGCTTGGGTACCAATCATGCGATATTGCTGTCTAGGTTACGGTTTAAGGTTTCAGATATATGAGGAAGTCTGGGTAACAATCATGCAATATTGCTGTCTAGGGCATTATATAATTCCGCTCTGAGGAAACAGGTAAGGACATTGTTTAAGCTCCTCATTGCGATGCTATTGATCGTAAATATTACTTGAGAAATACAACGGAGAACATTGAACAGGGTTGTGGCACCTGTAATACCAGCTCTACTGATTGTGTCACCTGTAACATCAGCTCTACTGATTGTGTCACCTGTAACAACAGCTCTACAGATTGTGTCACCTGTAACACCAGCTCTACTGATTGTGTCATCTGTAACAACAGCTCTACTGATTGTGTCACCTGTAACACCAGCTCTACTGAATAACTCCCGTATCATATTTTTTGAAAGATAATGACTTTCGTATGGAAAACATAACTGCATGCTTTAATTCAATGGTCCTTAACTAGAAGCACATACACAAACATATGATAGAACTACAAAAGTATATTTGACCTAAATAATACATCCCTTGGATGGAGAGTAACCGGTCCTCAATGTTTTTTGTGAATGTGTGTGTATGTTTTAAACACGATCGTGGTAAGAGATTTTTTATGGTTAACACGTTGCTATATGTATCTGATAGAAAACAAACATTAGTTGATCGAGTTAAAGGTTTATTAATTATTGTGGTATGAAATTCAAAACGTGCTACCTAAAATATTGCGTAACGCTTATCGCTATGGTATTTTGAGAAGCAAGTCACGTGGTGATGTATAACAAGTATATCATGTCCACTTTGATATTCTGACCGTCAGATAAATGAATATGGCGAATTGTGTGCATTCTGTTATAATCGTGGCATACGGCCCGAAATAGTAACAAAGGGCAGCGGAGACTTTTAAACATTACTACATTGATATAGCTAGATGTGATCTTTACAATCTTGAATAAGAAACTTGTGATCAAATGAAGTCTACTTATAGACCAAATTAACCACTTTTGTTCGTTTCGGTGTGCCAAATGCGTACATATAATCAATGCTTGTCATCAAATAAAGGTCTCCAGAACTGTATTCATCCCTTTTTTGGCAAAACACTAACTCATACTGACGTGATATATACGTTTCCTGTTCCATTTCATCCATTTACGTACTTTGCGTAATTATGGGAAATAACCAGGCCCAATCGGATTTGCGTTGCTCCAGATTGGTACTAGTTTCATAGCCATATATAACTCAGCCGACCTTAATATAAACATTGCCAACACTGGGAGAAAACCGATAAAACTCATTTTACATTGAGGATTACATTGTGCAGTTGCTATGGGACTTTGCCTGACACATCCTTAGATCTTAGCAACAGTACGGCAAAGCCATCTGACAATAATTGCATAGACTGAATCAATGTTTACCTACGTACATCAACCACATGTCAATTAGTTATTCGTGTTTTATGTTGAAAACAATGGGCTTATATAAACATCGTCTTTATTTAACTATCAACCGAAAGAAATAATCGATTAGATGTTTAAACACTAAATATTTATCTTCATTAACCCGTCAATACCTAGTGAAAGGAGAACTGATGCGTAGGGATTTGAATTGGAACTACTTTTGCGTTTCTTTTACGGAAATTATAAAGACAAATGCGTTCTGTATTCATAGAAAAAATGTTTTTTATAAAAAAGTAACATCTTGACAGTGTACATATATAATTTGTTGAAATTATTATGTGAAATCCCTATCGATTCAATCGGTGTTTAATTTTGCATATAGCTTATGTGTTCTAAAACCTAAATGGTTCTTAATTTTGGTAATATAATAAGAACAGTTTGTGTATAATACGATTTCACTATATTTTTAGAGTAGCTGTCTTAGCGCAGGTTAACACACTGCACATGTTGAACGAATACCAATAGCATAACAAACATTTTGATGATCACAATTTACATAATTGTTTTAATTGAGCGTTAACACAAACTAATATGACCACATGTAACATCAACCGTATACATTTTGTGCAATATTATATAATTTTCGTTTTCACAGGCAAACACATTCATGTACACAGTTGAGAAATCCAAAACTACATTTAGTTTTAGCAGATTTTTTCACACTAAACATGGACAGAATTTTTGGTTAGCAATAGATACCAATAAACCAGTTGGTATTTACGAAATGGTAAGAATAGCTTGATCGATATTAATCAATTTGAAATACGCAACGCTTGATTAACACCATGATCAGTTATTAATATATTAATTAAACGGTCCTCGTGCGAATCCATGTGTTAGAATAATAATGAAAATATATAATATTGACATTTATATCGAATATACGCACTTTAAATGACTTAGTTTTCTCGTCTTGTCAAACCAACATTTATAGTTTGTATGTATATATAATATCCGCTTTCAAACTAATTTTTATGATATAAGCATCTTCAAATATCAGTATATTCATCTCAAAATCTCGAAGTTAATATCAATGACTTAATACGAAAATCTATGTTTCCCCATTGTGTCTCAATACTGTAACCCGTTATATTCTATGATATAACATAACAACCGACACCCATTTAGCAAACTGTTTGCCAGAATATCGACACAAACCTCTTACAGAAATAACACTTGCCAGGGCACACAATGATTTTAGCCATTCATTTAATGTGAGAAAATCGATGCAAGCGGACGCCTAAATCTATGTTTCAATTCGTAGAATAGATTGTAGTGGTATCTACCAATTAAATACACAATGAAACTTCAGCTGGATTAGCAGAAAAGAAACCTCATTAAAGCCCCATTAATACTCAACAATCAACGAAAATTTCGTTAAATATTTCGTAAAATAAAGTTAACCTGATACATAATCAGTGTTCCTTTTAGCAACAGCCAAACTTTTAACACTAGGTGTGGTCTGGTAACATAGGTTTAACAACATACAAAATGCTCTTTTTTGTTTGCTTGTGGTATAATATAATCAACACATGTTCATGTCCCATTTTTAGTGTTCGCGTGTCGTATGAATAGATATCTCTGCGGGAAATTAAAATGGAATATATTGTGCCACACACAAATTAAAAAGAGCATTTCATATCTTGTAAATTCTATGTTACCAGAACACATCTAGCGTTGCCATGTTTGGCAATTGCTATAAGTAACACTGATTGTCTGTGTGTTAACTTTAGTTTATTACGCAATTTCCTTGTATTTTTTTTATATCTATTTTGAGCGTTATAGGGGCTTTAAAGACACAATGAAACTTCAGCTGGATTAGCAGACAAGAAACCTCATTGAAGCACATATTTCTTTATTTATGTCGATGAACTAATTACTTAACAGTACGACACAGAACTCTGTAGAAGACATGACAAATCCACATCACATACTCATAACTGCATAAAACTGGGTGCAGACACCGTTGTTTGCGTCCATTATACCCCCGTCACACCGGACTGGCGTCCTTACTGCGTCCGTACGGCGACCCAGGTCGCAGTGAGAACGCCATAGAAGCCGGAGGGACGTAGTAAGGACGCAAGAGGACGCAGTGAGCACGCCGAAAATTGCTCAGGACGCGAGCCCAAAGCGACCACTTTGAACATGTTCATGAAGTCCGGCGTTCTTACCGCGTTCTGTTAAGGACGTCGTAAGGACGCCGTAGAGACGCAATAGTCGTAGTAGGGACGTGGTAGGGTTGCTGTAAGGTCGCCATGGACGTCGTGTGGTCGCTTGAACACTTGAACTTGTAGGTTAAGCAAGTTGTGTGGGGTGGTAACCAATTTAGATTGTGATAATATGTCAGCATTCTTAAAAATTGTCTGATGAAAAATGCAATAACACAAACAGATGCAGTCACAGTCGAATTGTATATGAGTCGTGTTCCGAGAAAACTGGGCAAAATGCATGTGCGTAAATTGTCATCCCAACGACAATTTCCGCTTTTATGGAATTTTTCGTTTGAATGATGTCTCTTCTTAGCGAAAATCCAGTTTAGGCGGAAAGTGTCGTCCCTGATTAGCCTGTGCGGACTGCACAGGCTAATCTGGGATGACAATTTACGCACAAGCATTATGCCCAGTTTTCTCAGAACACGACACATAAAACAATCAACCGTAACAATGGACATCGGAAATTACCCTCAGCTGCTTTGACTCTAGTAACACTCGTATTGGGTGCAGAAAATACAAACCGTTTAAACGCAAAGCGAGAAAGAATGACGCCAGAAAAAACAAACCGTCCAAACGCATAGCGAGAAAGAATGACGCCATTTTCGTTAACGGTAATTTGATTCACTGCTAGGAGATCTCATATTTTTCTGGCATGACTGGCGGGGACGGTGAATTGTTAGCGATTTTTCTAGTTCCGAATAAATAAAGAGTATAATATGAGTCGCGTTCTGAGAAAACTGGGCAAAATGCATGTGCGTAAAGTGTCGTCCCAGAATAGCCTGTGCAGTTCGCACAGGCTTATCAGGGACGACAATTTCCGCTTTTATGGAATTTTTCGTTTAAATGATGTCTCGTTTTAGCGAAAATTCAGTTTAGGCGGAAAGTGTCGTCCCGGATTAGCCTGTGCGGACTGCACATGCTTATCTGGGATGACACTTTACGCACATGCATTATGCCCAGTTTTCTCAGAACACGACACATATGTACTTAAAATTGTATAGTCGAAGATCGTATGTCTGGTTATCACAGGCTTTCACGAATGAATGAGAAGTGGTTAAGGACAAAACAACATCTACCATATTTCCATCTTATTTCAGAATTGTATATTGGTAAAAGTAGGTGTATAAAACGTTTTAAACATAAATACTTTCAAAATGTGTATACTTATCGGTTACGCGATTTTTAATAATCTAAATACGTAGCATCTGCAAATACTCGTAAAGACAACTTTACAGGTTTATACAAATTTAAATGTAGAGACTAATTTGTTTGCACTTAGAAATGCTCAAGATAAATATTCAATTAGAAGTGTTAAGCTAAAAAATGCTTAGTCCACTTACAGCACACATCAGTGGATTATTTAGTGGGTCATTTTAATTTATCATATATGTTATGTATACATGTTATACGCAAATGTAAAACCGCAATGATAAACTTTCTTCGCATTAAACGCATTCGTCAATATCTCTCCAAGCAAGCTACGGAAATCTTAGTTCTTTCACTTGTCATTTCGCATCTGGATTACTGCAACGCTATCCTATATGGTATTGCAGATCATGAACTCACAAAGTTACAACGTATTCAAAATATGTTTGCAAAGATGGTTCTACAACGAAGGAAATTCGACAGTTCCAAACAGGCGTTATTTGACTTGCACTGGCTACCGATTAAATACAGAATTAACTTCAAAATTTTGTGTTATATGTATAACTGCCATACTTCAAGAGCACCGGGGTACTTAAAAGAACTCCTGACACCGTATACACCCAGTCGCACAGGCATGAGGTCCGCCGACAGACTGGATGGGTGTTATGTAGTCCCGTTCAACAAACGAAACACATTTTGTGACAGAAGTTTCTCTACAATTGGTCCAAAGTTGTAAAACGTTTGACCACCGTATATTCGTAAATCTGACAATATTTATACCTTTAAGAAGAATCTTAAAACATATTATTTTAGTGATTTTTACTCAATGTTTCCGTAACCTTCGCATTACTTACTTCGAGTATGCATGCATGATTATGTTCACTACCACATACACATACTTTTATTCTTTGCGTGTTTTAGTTAAATATTTATGTTAATTTATATAGTATTAATTTATATTAGTTTACTATTTTACACTTTTATTTATTCGACGAATGATTTATATATCTAAATCATAATTACGTTGTTTATATATTAATTTTTTAAATGCTTGATTATTGCGATTTTTTATTTGTAAAGTGATTGTGATTTTATGCTCTGTACGTGTTTATTATGTTTTTCAATGTATTGTATAACGCCACTGAATATGCACTTGTGTATTTAATTAAATAAAACACATTTAAAATTTATATAGAAAACACGTAAATGAGACAAACTAATACTAGAACTACGACAAAAAACAGGATATATTTAAGAAAATAAACACTGGTTAGTTTCAAATAAATGTTAAAGCGTCAAATGAAATTTTTCAAAAGGAATATAACAAGTTGTAACTGTCTTGTTAACTTCCTTAATTAAATTGTTTTATTTTTTTGTACTTAATGAAGTCTGGTGTTTGTCCAAAGGGACATCTACAGAAACTAATTTAATTCCAAATTATTAAACCGTTAAGCTTGAATTATTCCCGCTCAACACATGATGTCCTTTCAAGTGAAACTTTGAAAACGAAGTGTATGCAAGTGTACTATATAGAAGTGTATGCAAGTGTACTATATAGAAGTGTATGCAAGTATACTATATATAAGTGTATGTAAGTGTACTATATAATTCAGAATGCCTTGACCAACGAAGTGTATGCAAGTGTTCTATATAATTCAGAATGCCTTGACCGAATTTGTTTTCGTTATTTTTTCTGGTTGGGTGTTGTTTAATGGTAAATAAACTTAATAAATGTTCCTATAGGAACGACGACAAAAGTACATATTGGTTTTATAATTTCACAAAGGTAAGAAAAAATACTAAGTCGAATGAGCATGCACAACTTTACGTTAAATCATTCCCATCGAGTGTGTTGGTATTTACTGTTGCATTAATGTATGAAAAAACACAATCAATGAACATACATCACATCTGCATATTAAAACAAAAACAGGACAACATTGTGAGGGCATTTGGGTTCGGGGTCTCTTGATTACTATTAATGTGTTTAAAGATTGCAACCTATTTGCTCTAAACGTTATAAAACACACTGAATTAAATTCAACTTCCATCACAGATTATCAACATTCACCAAACGCCGTTTGACATGTTGAAATTCTCATATGTCTCAGCGACATTTACTGATTAAAGTAACGAATCCGTCACAGAAACACGATCTAATTCAACCTAAGGCAGAAACTACTCTTCATGATTAAATTCATACTTAGCACCTTCTTTTGGTTCACGCTAGGGAATCGTTTGAAAGGCATGGGATTGAAAACCGGGCAAGTCTGATTATAGTAATGGAAAAACCGCGTACTACCTTTAACGAAGCATATGCTTTCTCGCGCAGGCATATGTTGAGCCATGCGTAATATTAAAGTTGAAATTGGACTAATATAGCCAATACGACACCTGAATAGCCCTGATGAAATCATGAACAAAAATTTATAAGTTGCGATGGCACCTGTGTAAGCCTTTTCTTATTACATTTTTCATATTTGTTTTTGTTTTGGTGGAAGTCGTTCAAATATAAAATAATGAGATGACATCCACATGTACTCATTCTATTCCAGATTCATACGATATGTTAATAGCCTTATTTAAATAGTTTAAAATGTTAACAAAAATGAATGCATTGTTAACGACGTAATGAACATAATATGTCATTTTGATAAAATGTACTGTTTTTTGCTACTTACATTTACGTTTTATGCATCGAGTAAAAGTTATTGTTAAGTTCATGTATCTTCTTGTAAATGGATCGTTATGGCAAAATTGTATACAATACGGACATCGAATATATAAAAATATATACGTGCATTCTGATAATTATAGTATTGTTACATTTTATAACTAATCACTTATTGTTTGATTTATGTTCAGTCCCTTTGTCTGTTTGCTGTATATCTTCATGCAACCATGCAACATATTGTAAGAATATCACGAAATAAACACAAATTCTATGCATTCATTGTCACAATTGATCTATAAGGCCCCCATTTTAAGAGTACAATACATGTACATATTTTTCTCGAATTTCTAACATTAAAAGTGGCGACATTGTTATCGCGCCAGGAACGTGCTTCCGCTGTGAAATCACGATCCATCATCGGCCAGCAAGAACGCATCCTCACAACAAGAGAGCAAACATATTTAGGACCGAAATTATCATGTTTTCTTTATCGATTATCTTTAATTATCATTGTCTAAAGCATCCACGAAATTGCGCGTGTGTCATTGAAATATATCATTTTTCCCGGACAGAATGGCGCGTCTCGCTTGTTCTTGTTCAGAGCATTTATGATCATACGTAGGCAAGTGCAAAGTGCTTTCTAAACGGAAGCGGGCCATTTCACAACTGGGACATGTTATAATACATTTCATGTACCAGTATGTTTCTCAATGAGTTTGATCTGCCTTGCTTACATTTAATAAACACACATAGGTTTGTTAACTTCAATTAATTCAGATTATGACGTCAATAGCTTCATGTTTGCTGTTTGTTATCAAATACGTTTTTTCTTTACTCTTCACCAAATAAAAAGTAAGGCATATTTGACTCATCATTTGCATTCTTGTAAGTAAGTGGAGAATTTATGAAATCATTTTTCACCTTAAACAACTACAAAAACACATATAACACACACTTAAGACGATTTAATCTTCTTTATTGAAAACAAAAACAGAAAAGTATGTTGTATTAAAAGCAATGTCTTTGCATGCGTTGGATTGTGTAAAGCGTATTAATGCACACACAGTTGCTTCTACGAAAGCAAACATTTCAAATTATAGAAAAGCTCAGAAACCGTTTCCAAAGCGTATCGTTCGAACAGAAGTGATTATTGATTGTATCGTTGCCTCCAAACCTCACCAAAGTAATCAGAGTCATCAAAGGAATGGGTCTTCTCCCGCGATTCCGACAGAACAATCAGATATTGTGAAAATTAATATTGTCTTCGGTTGCCTGATACACGAGGGCAATTTTGATTTGGAATTATATTGAAATTATACTGTGTTGTTTATTGATCTGGTCAGGCTTGTGCCGATGAAAATTAAATAAAGTTGCTTATCGGTCTCCTGTTGTTTTCAAGCTACCTCTTTATTTGTTTAGACTTTTGCAACGAAGCAATGGTCTAATTAATAATGTTTTATTGGACAATTAATAATATTGCTTTGAGTTCATTCAGAGAGGTAATGTTACAATTATAATATGTAAATCAAAACATGCTATAAAACGTATGTGATTATTATTTTTATTTTGCATTTTTGTTTAATATAAAGAAGTGAAACTCCAGCTGCTGGAGCAGTATTGAAATCTTATTACAAACAATTAGTTGGTCCTTTATTTATGGCAAGTGACCGATTGCCGAAACAGTACAAAACAGCACAATACAGCACAATACAAAACAACATAAACACAAATAAGAATAAAGCTGGGGTCACCGCCTTGGAACGGTCAATGCAACGCATTGGGGGTTTAAACCTGGTTATAGAGCGCTCAACCTCACACTTGGTAATGGCACGTACAGGGTGCAGCAAAGAATTCGAAATAATAATATTTTAACAAAGGTTTAGCATATACACACACAACAAGAATTATAAACAAATGATTTTTTGTTTCATTTTCAGATAAAAGTAGACTAATTTTATTTTCAGTTTATCGGTTTACGTTGAACAAATGATATTTTTTTTTCATTTCCAGCTGAAAGTATACTTATTTTATTTTCAGTTTATTGGTTTACATTGTGAGGCGTTGCTAACTGTAAAAAGTAAAATTCAGACATGATGTGTGCATAGAGAACATCCCGTTATTGCAGTAAATTTAAACTTTTTATTTCGAGGATCGTCTAATAAACAGATACTTTAAACAATGATAAATACCATACCTACAATCCCTTGATAAAACACATTTTATGATACACAATTTAATTATTTCCGACGAAACTTTTCTTATTTGTGGTTAAGAAGGTTTCATGGTTATTTGTTTTCGTCAATTGTTGCATAAGTTATTTATTTCAACATTAGAATGATATACAAAGCCCTCATATCGACTTGTCAAGCTTATGCTGGTTAAATTAGTTTTAATTTAGAACTTATATTTTTCTGGTGTTGTTTTTCTATACAATAAAATAGTGTATGTTGTTACCCCCATGTGATTGATGCTTAACTTCTAAATATTCTCTCCCTTTAAATTTTTTTTTTTTGTTTAGTTTGCTATGTTATGGCCCCTTCAACTATGTATTTTCAATTTATGTTTGTGTAACTTTTGCTCACACTGTCATGTTATGCATGAAATGAGCTTGAAATAAATAAACTTGAAACTTGAAACTTGTTAAAGTACAAAATGTGTAAGAAAGTATGGAACTTGTGACAAACACCACATTAGGAAAAAACACTAAGTTTGTGTTTTACACACGTTTTTACCTAACACCATCAAAGCCTTCTTTTCACACGGTAAACGTGAAGTTTAAACCTTTATTAAACACTTTTACTGAACACAAAATGTCTGCGGCAATGGTTTATTTTAACAGTTACCCTTTTCGCCTTATTGGGAATTTCAATATAGTAATTCTACCAAAGGCTGGTATAATAAGAATAGAAACATTCTACAATTAAATGTGGACTTTTATTTTGCAGTTAATATCTTACTGATTGTAATTCACACATAACTGTTCATTTACTGTGCAATGTATCTCAAGAAACCAACACGAAGCACGCAGAACCATTGGTGTGTTCCTTGAAACGTATATCGTACTTAATAGGCCATGTATAGTTACTTTCAATCGTCTTCAATTCAGTCTTTCTACGTTAAAACAATAACAACCATTCAAAGGTTCATGGAAATCATATTGAAATCATATTAACCCATTTATGCCTAGCGTCTAGAAAAAGGCATTGGCAAACAGAGTAGACCCAGATGAGACGCCGCATGAATTTCCGTAAGAAATATTCTAAATATAGAAATAAATATACTAGACATCCCTAATTTTGATAATAAATTGATCCAATTTAGAAGGATGGGAGGGAACACTAAGCATAAATGGGTTAAGACAATAATTGATAATAGCTGTCATGGGATGACAATTTACGCACAAGCATTATGCCCAGGTTTCTCAGAACACCACACATATAGTTACTTTCAATCGTCTTCAATTCAGTCTTATTGCATTAAAACAATAACAACCATTCAAAGGTTCCTGGAAATCATATTGAAACCATATTAAGACAATAATTGATAATATCTGTCATGCATTGATCCGTATAAGCAATTAGATACTGCAACCTTTCAGTCTGACTATTAATTGCCCACGCATATTTCCATGGAAAATATCACTAACGATTGATGACGAAGGAATCGCATTCTTCAAGGAGAAAAGATAAGAAAGAAATTCAGATAAAAGTAATAGTCGTTTTACACCTTTAATTTATGATTTTGTTGCAAACTTAATAGCCGGAGATATCATGTTGAACGATGGGTAATTGTAACATAATACTTTCGATCTGTAAGAGTTTGATTCAGCTTTACTCGTAGACAAATAAATTGTCATCTGACTGTACCTCGATTACGTTTATATATCAAACCCGGCTAAAAGCACGGCTCGGTCCGACGGAAAAAGGGATAAGATGACTTCTGTCAACGTGTTTATGTATGTCGGGTGTACTTCTAGATTACAATAATAACTCAGAATGTTTTTTTTTATCTAATTTTCACTGAAACAGTATAAACATTAAAGCCCATTACTACTCAACTTCCACGAAAATTTCGTTTAATATTTCGCGAAATAAAGTACAATTATAAAAAATCAGTGCTCCTTGTAGCAATTGCCGAAATTTCAAAGCCCGATGTGGTCCGGTAACATAGATTTGTGTAGATACACAATGCTAGTTTTAAATATTTTGTGACACAATAAATTCCGTTTTAAGTTCCCGCAAATATATCTATTCATACGACACACTAACACTAAAATGGTACCAAGTTAGTGTTCATGTGTCGTATGAAAAGATATCGTAAAATGGAATTAATTATGCAAAAACAAAACAAAAAATCAAGCATTTGTATCTACAAACATCGATGTTACCAGACCACACCTGGCGTTGAAAATTTGGCAATTGGTATGAGGAACACTGATTTTTTATAGTTTAACTTTATTTTTCGAAAAAGTGTACGAAAATTTCGTTGATTTTGAGTAGTTATGGGGTTGTAAACCATAGTTTTAATACAAAAGTGTAATCAATGATATATGTTGACTATATCAATGCTTAAAGGGTAAATTTATAAGTTTATTTTTTTCCACAGCAAATATTGGAACATTCATATGTTAAATACAGCAAATATCGGAACAAAACATAGGCCGAACGAAATGATGGACAATATACATTTCCTTTACATAAAACCGCAGAAAATAGGGGCATACATACATGAAAAATCACAACTAATTGGAAACATTGGCCGGCTGCAAAGGCCTTGAAAACTGGTCACAAATCAAACAGACCCCCAGTCACAATGTGTGTTTGCCAATGCACGAAACGGGAAATAAGACACACATGCCGTTGCGCTGAAACCTAATGATGAAGACGACTATTTTTTGCCAAAGGCTGGCTGCAAGGCAGATCGGAAATTAAATTTTCCTAATCTGGAGCACAATCAGGGCCATTCCGACCAACAATTGGCGACTGCAGATATGGTCTCCCAGTATTAATTAGGACATGGAAAATAGCGCCGGAATCGATTGTGTTCAAACTTACGTTAACTTTTGGTAGGAAAAAGCATTGTCCTCTTCTTACAGCACGTTGCTTATGGATACATAGAGTGTTATCAACATGATGAGTTTACTCAAGTAACGTTTGTACATAGTCACAACTCTAAATTAAAACATATTATGAACTAACACCGTAGCCATTCCTATACGTTTTTTATATATATATTTTAGTTGACAATCATGCATTCTATATTCTTTATACATTTCAGCATAACAATATCGGAAATAGATAATACATGGATGACAATTATAATTGTCGATTTGCGGAGAAACAAGAGGAGTTATTTTGTTCTGAATACAAATTATCGCAGCTATTTTGCCCATTAATTACTATCGTCTATAATTTAAGAGACAATTCATGGGGATCATATCGTCCATCAAAGTGCAATTACTGTTATACACCAATCTCGAACATAACGTTTTTTTTAACCAATAGAAAGAGTCTATAAACACGAGTCCCTCTGTAGTGTTTATATTATCTACACCTCAATGTACATTTAATTGGCAACAAAGAACTTGTGTATACAATGTTAACATGCGATCATACTTCTGAACATGAATTGTGCTCACTTGTCAAAAGGTTGCAAGCATATTACGTCACCTCCCCGCGAAAATGGCCAATCTCAGTTTTGGCACGAAAACGGGTTTTGACATTTTCGCAGTGGTGAAAACGGCCCGCTTCTCCCGTGAAGAATTCCAAGGTCCTATCCAATCGGCTTACAAAGTTATACCCCTGTAAATGTGTGTGAAAATTTCCAAAGTAAATGCGAAAATTTCCAAAGTAAATGTAAACAATGAAAAAATATGAGAAAATTGTCTAACTCAAGTGCTTTAAGCTTGAGTCAAAGCTTTGAGTTAGACAATTTTCTCATATTTAAAAAAAAAGTCACACGTCACTTTAAACATTGTGACACATGTAGGAATATCTGAAAAGTCATCATGCAAAGTTTAAGCTTCATTCTGTAATTAAAAAAAAAAATGAAGTTTTTTCATTCTCCTGAAAACTTGTAAATATTGAGGTTGGCCATTTTCGCGGGGAGGCGACGATTTGTTATAACTATTGACAAACAATATTTATATTAGACTTTCTTAACCCAACTCTGTAATCTGCACAGACAAAGTTTTCATGTATGTTTTTTTTATGATGAACAAGGCGATGCAACACGCGTCTGCTGCAATTTGTGTCGTAGAAACAACATTGAACGTGTGGTTCTTTTTATCGTATATTCATCATATTTAGCTTCTTATCTTTTTTAAGGTGATGGATTTTCTATAAGGTTGTGACCGGAGTTATTTTCCCGACGAGCTCAATTTGTTTATTCTTTAATTCTAATCTACAACGAATATTAATACATTTCATAAATACTCCAAAATTATAATAATAATAATAATAATAATAATAATAATCAAACATTTTGGATTCGAAAAAAGAAATTTTTAATATATACTAACTTTTTAATAGTTAGCATCTACTTTTGGTATTTCTGAATGAAACTGCTTGCTATGGACAAAATATGACTAAGCATTTGATCGTGATAAACCTCTAAATATTAAAAAACAAACGTGTTATTGATATTTTACGCTTTTGCGCAACGCTGCGGTGTTGGTAGCATGCTTGGAGCTTCCTACGCAGGCCACAAGGAAATAGGAACATGAGCAGCTGGTGCCGCCCCGGGGACGCAATTTCCGGTTTTATATTCGACTGTCGGAGACAGAGAGTTGCAATGGTTGCGCAGGATTTTGCTAGGTGCGTCCTCAGTGTAACATTTGGCTGTTTTTTTTTTTTACTGTAGGAAAACGCAGTGTGACTTTGTCCGGGAAGGCTTTGAGCGATTTATGTTCAACCAACAATAATTAAGGCAATCACACTTGTATAAATCAAACATTCGAGATGGATGTCATTATACACTAACGCTGTGCTTGATGCTGTCAAAACAACAGGTGTATTCATTGAGGTCCTGTATACAATTAGTAGTTGTATTAGTATTATAAGTGATAGTACTACTACCACTACTACACTTACTACTACTGCTTCTACTGCTTCTACTACTACTACTACTACTACTACAACTACTACTACTACTACTACTACTACTACTACTACTACTACTACTACTACTACTACTTCTACTACTACTACTACTACTACTACTACTACTACTACTACTAC
>VMBQ01000674.1:240128-280982 GCA_007657795.1 Dreissena rostriformis
ATGTCGTTCAAAGCAATTTGTTGACTGCGGACACACGACGACGGACAGCCACCCACCACAAGAGCTCCCAATTAGATCTTTGTGTCGTGTTCTGAGAAAACTGGGCATAATGCTTGTGCGTAAATTGTCATCCCAGATTAGCCTGTGCAGTCCACACAGGCTAATCAGGGACGACAATTTCCGCTTTTATGGAATTTTTCGTTTAAGTAATGTCTCTTCTTAGCGAAAATCCAGTTTAGGCGGAAATTGTCGTCCCTGATTAGACTGTGCGGACTGCACAGGCTAATCTGGGATGACAATTTACGCACAAGCATTATGCCCAGTTTTCTCAGAACACTCGTCTTCTGCAATTTAATCAAAGAGTCGCTGCGTCGGGGCAAATTGAGTGAATGCAACAGCGGACCAATCAAACAATAAAGTAATCATTTTAGAAAAACGAAAACATCAAAGAATATCCCGCAAGCACCATAATCTTCTGTTGGAAAGGACCAATACATTAGTGTCACCGTTTCTGTTTCCTGCGGGGAACAACAGGTCTGGTGGGCTATTGCAAGTCTTGACCCGGAATAACGGAGAATGCATTAATGGAAGGTTTCCGGATAATAGTAAGATTTAGTTCCGACACACTAGGCTTAAGTTGTAATAACACGTGCACTTTTATCAAGAAACAGTGCGATTCCTTTTTTGTTTAAGTCTGACACAATGTTGTAGAGTCTTAAAAGATACTTTCAGATCAACTGTTAAGCTTTTGATACAAAACATACACAGTGTTAATGCATAAGAAATATTACGCTAGTCAATTGTTCCATGTGTTTGTATCAGTCGAGTGGCTTGTGTGATGACGTATCTCACAAATTAAGACACAACACTTGAATGGAAAAACGCGTTAATGGAATGGACACCTAAATTAAAACTTTAGTGCAGTGGACACCAACAATTACGTGTTCATGTAAAGTCCCAAATGTTGTCTTCTTATTAAATATATATAGTTAAAGTACAAACACACAGGCGATCACTCAGTGTAGCCATGATCTGAATCAAACTGTGTGAAAACTGCATTGTCCTTGATGGAGGCCACAGACCGATCCACCTGGGACCAGATTGTGGCAATTCATCATTAGTGTTAGAAATTTAATAAAATACCTCGTGATCGTGGAAAAAATGTACACGTGCTATTTAATTTAGACGATAGAAACAACATTGAACGTGTGATTCTTTTGTATCGTATATTCGTCGTATTTAGCTTCTCATCTTATTTTAGGTGATGGATTCTCTCAATCTCCACGCAGAGTTGTCGTTCCATGCTCTCACATACACCTCTGCGTTGGGCTCAGCAGCCATCTTGCCACGAATCGTGGCATGAATCTTGTCAAAACCGAACAAACGCATTCAAAGTATATTTGATTGGATTTTTAGGATCAGAGGCGTTAAATAATGAAATAGGTATTTTAAATATACGATACATCGTGCAAAACCTTGGTAGTTTTAATGCAATTCTTTGGAACTATTTTATTGCCCATTTACGCAGATGGAATCATTCCGCGCACTTAACAGATGTAAACAAATGAACAAATTGAGTGACGTTATGCATTGCATCGACGGCAAACTTGTATTTACAGAGAGGAGACGGTCAGTTCTGTTGAATTAATCAAACAAAGAAAGGGGAGTTAGACAGTATAGATAGATAGATGGATAGATGGTTTTCTTGAAAGCAGTGAATGTAATGTAACCGTCGTGCAAGAGATTGTTTAGTATACTGTAACCTTCATGATGAACGCATGGAATGATCATGGCATGAATGAGACGCTCTCATAAAAATAGTCCGTTCTGAGCCCATCACAGAGGTGAATGTAATGTAATCGTCGTGCGCGAGATTGGGATTCTCTTTGAGGTTTTGACAAGTACCGGATTTATTTTCCCGACGAGCTCAATTTGTTTATTCTAAAATTCTAATCTACTGCGACCATTAAAACATTTCATTAATACTCCAAATTATCATAATAATAATCAAACATTTTGGAATTTGAAAAAAAGAAATGTAAAATATATAATAACTTTTTAACAGTTGACATCTAATTTTGAAATTTCTGAATGAGACCGCTAGCTATGAACAAAATATGAATAAGCATTTGAACGTGTTAAACCTATAGATCTCATAAAACAAAAGTGTTATTGATATTTTACTCTTTTGCGCAACGCTACGGTGTTGGTAGCATTCCTTATTTGGTATCTACGGCATCATTCCAGTTTGCGGATGTCGAGCCTAATTAGTCAGTCATCTCTATCCGATCTGTCTTCGAGCTTCCTACGCAGGCCACAAGGAAATAGGAACATGAGCAGCTGGTGCCGCCCCGGGGACGCAATTTCCGGTTTTATATTCGACTGTCGGAGACAGAGAGTTGCAATGGTTGCGCTGGATTTTGCTAGGTGCGTCCTCAGTGTAACATTTGTTTTTTTGTACTTCAGGAACACGCAATGTGACTTTGTCCGGGAAGGCTTTGAGCGAATCATCTTCAACCAACAATAATTAAGGCAAGCAGACTTTTATAAATCAAACATTTCAGATGGGTGTGTCATTATACACTAACGCTTGATGCTGTCAAATCAACAGATGTATTCATTGAGGTCCTGTATCAAATTAGTAGTTGTACTTGTATCATAAGTGATAGTACTACTACCACTACTACACTTACTACTACTGCTACTACTGCTACTACTAGTACTACTACCACTACTACACTTACTACTACTACTACTACTACTACTACTGCTACTACTAGTACTACTAATAATAATAATACTATTTGTTGTAATCTCTTTTGCTTGTAAATGAAGAAGTTATCAAAACTACGAGGATTTAAATTAGCAACTGTACATATTGCGGTGAATCGCCATCTGTTTTAGCTTTGTCGTTTTATGATGATATAATTTTAAACTTCTCATATTCCATGGTATGGAATACAAAGTTAAACAAAAGAATAAACATTCGTCGACTTCTCTAAAGTTTGACAGGCCGCCCATGAATGTGGTAAGTTGATAAATTAGTCTACTGAACAACGGGTTTCCTAAATGGTTTCTCTGCGGGTTTCTTACAGACCTGCCTAGTATCTGCGTTTGTTGTTCCTTGGTTTAATTGATGTAAATACGCGTATCATAAAAATTAAATATCAATGGAATTAATATTAAGTCCACGCAATGATCCGCTGACAGGTCAACACAAATAATCATACATCTATGACAATCTAATAACGAAAAGAATCAAACATCAACGAAAACAGTTCTTTCAAATAATAACCGCATATATTTGTAAGGGTCAACATGAGATGAACACACGTTTAATAATATTATAAATAATGTGATCAACATAAAATATTAAGTTAAAATAAATGTTATTGTTAAAACGATTCATTCTTTTCAATACTTATCATTTAATTTGATTGATTATCGAACTTGGCCTCCATATAATGTCGTAACACATTTGCAACAAGTAAAGTTCGATGAAACTGTGCGAGTCATACAGCGGCGACGGCAAACTTTTTGTTTTGTTTTAATTTACTTAGGAAAATAACTTTGAAGTACCTGGTGGGTGGGAAACGTCTGGTTATCGAACTTGTCCTCCATTTTGTGTAAACAAACATTTCTATAAAGTTTGGTGAATATATAATAAAAACTGAAGTTAGAGATATGAAACGGCGAATTTCGAATGTTGTATAAATAAAGGACAATATCTCAAAATCAAATATCAAATTCGGGCTCCATTTTCGCTCAACAAACATTTAAACATAAAGCTTGGTGACAGTTCGATAGCACTGTACATCTTAGATAGCGGACACAATTAATGTGCTACCCGCCCATCAGCCAGACCGCCAGTCCGTACGCCACGGTTGTTCCCATAATACGCCCCGTCAAGAGACGGGCGTATATACACTACATAATTAGCCGGACATGTTCAACTAACGTATAATGACATCTAAACGGGTACTTACAGACCGTGGTGGTGGTGGTGAAACCCGTGTGGCATAATGACACCAATGCCCGGGGGGACGGGGATTCCCTGACCTTTCGTTTAGACTAGCAAGCGACTCTATAGTTCACAAGGTCTCAGGAAACCAAATATCGAAAAGATTGGTTGCAAAAGTCCAAATACAAAGTGTATGAAATATCGTATGTAGACAATAATACTATACTTGCATTTAAACTCCAATGCTATTTGCCGTTTTCATTGAATGGCGTCACTTGCATTTCTGAACTGTTACCGTTATGGCGTCACTTGCATTTCTGAACTGTTACCGTTGATAGTGAAGCGAAGATCTTTAAAATGTCTGTTAGTGTTGTATTTGGTAAGTCATTAATCCAAAGAACTTCAAGCTCATTCTGAGATAAGCTGCAACATTTCCTATTCGATGTCAGTTGTAGAGTGTGTGTACCTTCTCGGGATTATTTCATTCGCCTTATGCACAATTCCACCTTGCGGGCATTTATCGTTTTATATACGACTCCACTGTCTACCCGATACTAGTTGCATAATGTTACTGCAAATCACTATTTAAATAGTAGAATATGCGTATATTCACAAAACATACTATATATAAAGAAAGACTTTGATTTCGGAATTGTGTTAACTTCTATTTATATGCGTCGTTTTTAGAGTTTATTCCAACACTCACACAACAATCCCACATCTGACAATTAGATTATTTTTAACATCAAAATTGCCTTATGAGTGTTCGCGTTCTTTCCAAACCCTCGCACTAGCTGTATACACAAATCTGTGCAGCGGTCATCACTTAAAGTCAAATCTCGTCGTTAAAGAAACGAAAGCAATTTCCGAAACATCATTTCAAATGTCCGCATCATAATAGAACGTAATGTTCCGTACCGCCTAAGGTCTATTTTATCGCAAAAAGTAAAGAACCGATGTGGAAACGGGACGGTCGATAACACAAAATCGCGCGGTTATTAAGACCAGAATCTCTGTGATACGGCCGACCAGAGCCATAAAACGGTCTGCAAAGCGGTGTTTATATGAAGTGTAAACAATTTAGGAAAGCAATATTATATGCTTTGATATTGAAACAAGTCTACAGTGCTGATTCCAGGATTTGTGCGTATTATATTAATGATAGATCTTATATAGCACTAGCATAATGCACCGTAATATTGTCTCTCTGAAAAGCCAATTTGTTTCAATATATATACAGGATCTGGCATGAGTTGTAATATCATACCATATTTATTAAACGAGTTCAGGAAGTTTGTTAGTAAGACTAACGAATTTCCTGGACGAGTTTAATAAAATATGGTATGATATGACAAAGAGTATCAGATCTTTTTATCACATGCTTTTAAATGAGCAAATTAAATAAATATTTACGCAAACATAATGATATATCCCGAATGGTGTTTACATTTCGTGACGTCATTTTAACGTTGCAACGTCATTTCAGCAAAATAACAAAATGCGATTGGTCAATAAACGAAAACTAAGCCAATGAAAACGCTTAAAAAGTATATTACACATTTGTAATATAAAACTATATGTAATGGTTATATTACATGGGAAACAGGGTATGGCATGTGATAAATATATATATTACATTAACATACAATATTATGTTAAATCAGCGCTTGAATCGATTCATTTAAGGTCATATACAATTAATAGTGCAACAGTATAAATATATACATATATAGTTATTTGTATAAATCTTGTCTTTTCTTCATATGCATTGTTCGTGAAGTGAATTTGGTGTCGTAACGTTGGTGTAGATGAGAACATTTTATTAAACGAAACGCATATATGTATAATTGTAGTTTGCAACACGAATATAATTTTAAATACAAAAATACAATAAGATTGACGCGTCTGCTTGAAAGAGTACCATAAATATAGTAACGTCACACGGAAATATAAATGTAAAGTGTATCTGTACATAAATGTTCCTTCAATTCTTAGAATTGAAAAATAAAACACACACACACTTAAGCGCTTTTAAAAGTGTGTCAGGGGAAATCACAGATTACAATTTTCTTTGAAGCGCATTAATAAATCAACGATTCAATTCGATTCAAGCATTCACCACGACACGACACTCTCATGTTAAGAAGTGCATGCGTGTAACAAACGATTCGTATACTACAACAGACGAGGTCAGCTCGGCCTGAATGTGTTGCACGCATGCAACCAGTTACTACGCCTCGCGTGCATACAACGTCGAGTGAAAGACAGACGTCCGCATTTGAGTACCAGTCGTTCTGATTTCAAAGGATGCACCATGATTATACGAGTAAAGTGAAACTTACATTTTAATACATGTCTAACGCAAAAAAATGCAAAACATGTCACAAGGTTAATGTATTAAATCGTTCTTCAAATAACGTTGAATTTAAATTTGAAAGTCACGCAAGTTAAGTGAAGTATTTTTTAAATATCGTAAACAATAATTTACTTAGCATTTGAATATGTGTATGGCATATATACGGTTTAAATATTGTCTAAGTATCGCACACATTTGAAGAATATTGAAATGCAGAAGATTGTCTAACACCTTGAATATGCAGGTATTTATAGAACAGCATAGTTCTGGTATATATAGACCAACCAATAATTGAACGTGTTTTCAAGATGGACTTTACGGTTGATTGAGTATTAACACATACAGAGTCACATATATGAGTCGTGTTCTGAGAAAACTGGGCATAATGCTTGTGCGTAAAGTGTCATCCCAGATTAGCCTGTGCAGTCCGCACAGGCTTATCAGGGACGACACTTTTCGCTTAAACTGGATTTTCGTTAAGAAGAGACATCATGTAAATGAAAAATTCCATACAAGCGGAAATTGTCGTCCCTGATTAGCCTGTGCGGACTGCACAGGCTAATCTGGGATGAAAATGTTCGTTCAAGCATTATTCCCAGTTTTCACAGAACACGACACATACATTACACGCAATACGCGCTAATGCCACGATGTTTATGATTCTATCCAAACATTGACGCTTTAATTGCCAAACATCAGGACATTTGTTTTTCTTTGCTCGATTCATCACACGTGCATCACTTTTTTTATTTCAATGGCGACAATAAAATAGTGTTACGACGACTTAGTTGAAATTAAAATGTGCGTATTAAATGTTAAAACATGTGGTATTCCACTTATTGAGATATAACAATTAGGTATTCTTTTTGGTGCAAAACAAATTTCGTATATTTCATTGACTCGTTGATAGTAAAACTCAAAGTATACTTTGATCAAAATATGTTAGAATATTCATACATTTGTTCACGCTTTGTTGCGCTACATCTGTTTAATGATATATTAAGCGTGTGGTACATTGACGTTTAGTTTCCTGTTTATTTTAACGCATTCGTTATAACATATTTTTAATACTGAAAACCAAACGAACCTGTTGAAATACGGTTTAAATAACACTACTTATTATATCAGAATACCTTACAGCATATGTTTGAACAAAAGAAAAAAAACGTGCTTGAAATTACCATAGCAACGCAAAGATCAAAGCACCTTTCATGACAATGCAAAGCCGTTTCTCACAATATTGCTTTCACCTCGCTCACCAATTGGTATACATTGTGTTTAGTTAATGCTTTTTGTTATATGTAATGACAGACCAAACCACTTTTTGTTTTGCGTGCAGAGATATTATAATAATGAGCACTATTTTACAGATAGAATATAGCCGCGGATTAACAAATGCATGACACCATGATGGCAAGTATGTGCAACAAATCAATACGCGTTAGCAATCGTAGAGTGCAATTGATTTGATAATTGGTAAAGGACATGGAAGAAAATTGAATATTTTGTTAAGCCTTTCAAAGGTTAAGATTAAAACATAATGATAAAAAAGAGCACATGTGTGCTTCTTTTCTTAATATTTTAACTATTTTCGTAATTTACATGAACTCTTTTACTACATATCGACAAAAATAACTTTGTGACATGAAATTACAGAGTATAAAAAAAAATGTTGACTTACATATGTGTATGGAAACATCTCACCCTATTGTTTCATTGTTACATTCACTCATATCAATTCACACATACTACATGCAATAAATTCTTGATAGACTCATAGTATTCACACTAAATGAGCATTAATTGGAATATTATATTGCTGTGTAGATTGAATTGTTTGTACTGATCTGAATACCCTATGTTCTGTTGCTGTTGTTATGCATGACTATCGCGATGGATTGCATTTCATTCGGTAATATGTGAAAACTCATTAAACACAAATTAAATTACACTCACGGAAATTCAGAATAACTTGAAATGTAGCAAACATTCCGTTCTAATGAAATCACAAATATCCAAGATTAAAACCAGACGACACATTCAAGAAGGTTCTACCGCTCGTTTCTGTCACGTTTATTTCAGAGAAAGTCCTTTCCTGAAATCCCCTCTTTGAAAATACGCGTCACACACGATGTTTAAACTAAGACACCGACAATCGAAGGCAGCTCACACTATCGCGTCAATTTCAATTTATAAAAGGCTGAGCAGGGAAGAGAAAAATCTATTTAGTTATTGATGCCTTAACGTGTTACTGCAACGGTAGGAATAGCGAGGCGACTCCGGTTGATTTGGTTTGACGACGGCATATCGGTAAAAACCTGCGTCGCATAGACGGTGGTGGAACATAAAACAAAACCAGGGAAACGTTCAAGGCATGTGACAACAGCTCCTGTGTCCTCCCTAAGGTGTATCGATTGGGCGGCTATACGAGACCTGACAGCGGTGTCTCTAACAATTATCTGACGACAGCCTTAAAGAAGCTTATCATCGCGTGTCGATGCCTCAGCTGCTAGCGCTAATGTGTGTATTGACCTTGAGTAGTTATATTTGGGATAATTATTTTGTGTTCTGAAATGGAGAAGCGAGTTCTCATTTAACAATACCACTCATAGAACATTTCTGATCATCACACCCATTTCTCATTAACAAACTCCATTGTCGGAATTTTTTCAACAGCAACATATAATTAGTACAGTCAATCAAGTGTCGTTGGTGATTTGTTTGAGCTTAATACGTACTGAGATTAACTACTTTATTCTAACAAGCTCTGACCTACAGTAGTCTATCCCATAACATCATTCTAAAGGTTGCGTCACATGGATTCCTGGTAAATGCTTATTACTGAGATATATGTTTATTTGTCTTCATTAATGAGAAATAACCGACCGGTTTTCCTTTTCGCTCCGACGAGATGGGTTTTGTAATTAAATGTTCTTAAAAGATTTGGTGGTGGTACGAAAAGTGCAAAAGTGATTAATCCGTTTGTATATTTCTGTTAAGTTAGTAAATTGTATCGAGGATAGCGTGGCAAACTACTGCAACCTTAATGCGGAACTTACGTAACGAACCTTGTTAAAATGAGGTCATGCAGTTATATGCTGACGAATAAAACCATCTCTGTTCTTAGAAATGGCCGTGATATTCTGGTTTTACGATTGCAATTTCCTGGCTATAACTTGTATTTAAAAGTACAACGTTCTTAGAAAAGAAAAGAAAAAAGGATTTTGACTCATTACTCTATTTGAATGAAACAATTTATAAGTGAAAGTGTCACGTGACACACGCTATCATAATGTCTTTGCAATGACATATATTAAGTAAACAATACATTTACATGACATATAACATATTGCCGCAAAGTACATGGGTGAACCATTTTTCGGCCTAGCCGTCTAAGATGTCTTGATTTATTGAGAAAATTATGCTGCGGGAAAATGCGATGTCCACTGAAATTGCCCAAATTTGATAATTTTAGTGCTGTACACTTGCAATAATTGTCAAATGTCCTTCAATAACTCATTGTTCAATTAAAGTTGTGAAAGTATTTTTGACAAAAATGCTAGTGCTGAAAATACCTGTATTAAAGATTATAATGCACATTATTAGTAATTGCGTGCTTTTAACAGAATATTGTATTCATTCACATAAAAACAAAGCTATTTTATTTAGCCTTATTTAGCCTACATAAGAGTTCTTTTAAAAAAACAATCACCTAGCTCCCCACCTGTCTTTTCTTATTACTTTCATCTCATCGAGCGCACCTTCCATATACANTATATATAACAGAGTCTCTATAAGCCTTGTATTTTTAAAACAAAAACGCTGTATTTATTTTATACCGAAGCTTTCGACCTCACGGTCTTCATCAGCGGCCATTCTTTATTTCAAGATGTTTTCGTGAGGTCGAAAGCTTCGGTATAAAATAAATACAGCGTTTTTGTTTTAAAAATACAAGGCTTATAGAGACTCTGTTATATATATATATATAAACCAAAATCAACACCGTCCATTAATATATAATTGGACACTTTTTGCCATCTATAAACCATACGCTACATATGTTTATAACATTTAAGACATATACTAGTTTATGTTTATACAATTAAATACATAACCATAACAGAACAAAAGGAGCGGCAGTAGCGCTATAGAAGTATGGCGATATATTGAGTGCGTTATTGATCGTCAAGACCATGTGCTTGTTAAGTTTGAAAGGAACCAGACCATACGTACTTGGCAACTCAGAGACTTTTTAAATAAAAGATTTGTAAAGTGTACGTTTAATGATTGGTGATACATGACTACTGTTTGTAATATTCGGTTTTCTTCGAACGGTATCAAATACTTTTATATAATTCTTTTCACAATCACTGTAAAAAATAGCAGAGCATACTTCACAAATTATCAAACGTATCTAGTTGTTTAAGTTTCAGTTGAAAGATGACAGGTCAAACTTTTCATAGCACATTTTCATTTTTTTAATGCTTATTAAGTATGTTAGTACTTCCAAAGTACCTCATTTGTGTGTGTCTTAAAGCCCCAATAAGGTGAATATTGTCACAATTATAATATACAATTATATAAAAAATACCCGGTGAAATTGTATTATTTAGGTTTATTTAAGCTTGTTGTGGACACCGTATGAACATAAATACTATCTACAAAGTCTATTTAGCTTTGTTTATATCGTAGTAAGGGGTTAAAACAATGCCTGTGCTTCTCAAAAACAAATTGTATAACCATTTAATTGGGAAAGTCATGTTTTAAGGCTGTCTATAGAGCATTGAATACATCATTTATATGTTTGAAATATATCACTTATTCAACAATGTCAAACTTGTTTTGTATTTGTGAAATCTTGTTACAACATTTATAGTTTTTCCTGCACCTTGTATGAGTTTGAAACAAACATACACTCGTTGAAATGAACATTGTCATATACTGTAACATGATAAAACATTGAGTATCCCATGATACAAACACCTCACGTGTCCAAACTATGGAACATTGGTGGTAATGCAGTATGTTAAAATGATTTTTCTCGAGTGTCGATGGCGTTTCTTCAAATGTACGAGTGGAACATGACTGTAAATGTCAATTATCATATTTGATTATTACCATCAACATTCGTGGCTGAAATATGCTTCGTTTAATGTTACCATAAATATTTCTTTTAGCAAGATCATAATTATTTAAGGAGAGAAAGCCCCTTTCGCTTTAACAGCCCATTTACATTATAATCGTTAATCAAATGCGACACAATAATACCATAACTATCATGAAAGATTCATAATTAATACAAAAAGATGCCATTTTAAATAAAGCTTGCTGCGAAGAACTATATAATGTTTGGTCGTAAATGATGATTTATTCGAAGCAATCATGTGTTAAAATAGCACCTCGAAGTAAAAAGGGCGTTTTAGGAGGAATAAAAAACTGCTAAACTACAGTCACTATGCGTACTAAACAAATCTAGTTTCAACTTGTTCATATTTTTTGGTTACATCGGAATTAGTTGTCTCATGAAAAAAGGTTTAGATTTTTTGTACATTAACGTTTTTTTTAGTTCAATAATATGTTAGTTGGAAATGAATCGCCAAATGGTCCAAGTTTGAAACACAAGAGATTTAGCTTCTAACACAAGATTTCTTAAATGCAGCTGATTTAACTAGAATTACTTGTGTTGTTATGGTGTTTTTTTCTCTCAAGAGATTTTTTAACCCTCAGTCATTTTGTACATGTATAGCAATATAAAAGATATGTTTTCAACGTTCAATATCTCGTTTATCCCTTATGAGATATGTGCTTAGAAAATGTAAAAATTGACTGCGACTCACTGACATCTAATCAGAAGTGTTCCTAACATATTTTTGTTTGCAATACTTAATTTGTGTGGCAACAAACCCACCGAGACGAATTGTAATTAACTGTGTATGAGCAAAATCAAACATTTCAGCGACAAGCGAATATGTTTTGTTTCCGATTACAAAGATACAGATACGCGATTAAATATGGAACCTTATAAACATTGTTTAAAGATCCTGATTCAAAACAACATTCCATCCAATCAACAAACATATACACAATGTAAAAGTAATACAAGCAAACGTAGTATTGAAACATGTATTCAGAAAAAAAAGATCATTATAATTGATGAAACAATAATATTAAAATCAACCCTGGAAGTATAAACTATATATATGCCCATGCTCCCTAATGATCTTAATGAGCTTTCGGTTAAAAAGCGTGCTTTATTCTTGTCAAATTTCATGAATACTTTCATTCGATATAATAATATAACCCGGTTCAACTCCCGAGATACGTCAACATTAATTCACCTCATCCAGGTGTATTGTTTCTCCAAGTATCATCAATCTTTTTCTGAACACTGAACCGATGTATGGTTAAAATAGAATGCACGTTTTTCTACTTAACCTATTTTATTTATTTGTTTGTTTATTGTCCCCTACCGGTTTCACCGGAGGGGACTTATGGGTTGCGCTCTGTCAGTCTGTCCGTCACACTTTTCTGGATCCTGCGATAACTTTAAAAATTCTTCATATTTTTTCATGAAACTTCACACATGAATAGATGGCAATATGGACATTTCGCACGTCATTTTATTTTGTTCCTACGTCAAAAATTCTGGTTGCTATGGCAACAAATAAACAAAAAACAATTCTGACAATGGTGGAGCCGGTAGGGGACATATATTGCTTGGCAATAGTCTTGTTTATTCTGTCTTAATATTCCCAGTCCCTACGGTGCTTGCAACTTCCGATAAAGATTGCACATGGTAGACCAGAGCAACTCCCTTTGCAGGAGTGCCTTTAATGTCAGTGTCTGAAGTTAATAATAGTCTCCTCAGTTGTAGAAATTGAGAAAACCACACTATCACTGCTTTAAATAAACAGCTTCACTACAACTACCAAAACAATTCATGACGATGCAAATACTACTTAAAGAACATATATGATCATCAGACCCATTACACATTAACAACATTAACAAGCACCAGTGTAGTAAGTTTTTTTAAGGCAAAATATAATTATTACAGCCAATCTAGTGTCGTTGGTGATTTCTTTGAGCTCAATAAGTATTGAGATTAACTACTTTATTTTCCCAAGCTCTGACATACAGTAGTCTATCCCATAACACCATTCTAAAGGTTACGTCACATGGATCCCTGTTAAACACTTATTACTGAGATATATATGTATTTGTTTTCGTTTATTAGAAATAATGGATATCTGGGTTTCTTTTCGCTCAGACGAGATGGGTTCTTGTAATAAATGTTTTGAAAAGAGTTGGTGGTAGTGCAATACGTTCAAAAGAAATATATACTATTGTATATTTCTGTTAAGTGAGTTTAGTCTATCGGAGTTAGCGTAGCAAACTACTGTAACCTAAATGCGGAATGCACTTAAAGAACCTTGTTTAAATGAGGTCATGCAGTTATATGCTGACGCACAATACCATCTCTGTTCTTAGAAATGGCCGTGATATTCTGGCTTTACGAATGCAATTTCCTGGTCATGACCATGATTTAAATGTTCAACGTTCTTTGAAAAGACGATTTTTAACCCATGTCCCTGTGCGTGATAATACACCATTTTAATTATATAATTTAAGTGAAAGTGCCACATGACATTATCATAGCGTCTTTTCCTTAACGTATATTAAGTATACAATACATGTACATTATATATAACGTATTGCCGCAAAATGCATGAGAAAACAATCGTTCGGCCTAGCTGTCTTAGATGGGGTTTGACCTAGATTTATTGAGATAAGTATGAAGCGGGAAAATATGAATTGCACAAATGTTATAATTTAAGGGTTGCAAACTTGCAAAAATCGTTTAATGTCATTCCATAACTGTTGTCAATGGTGTTCAATTAAAGTTGGGAATATATTTTCGACAAAAACAAGTACTGAAAATACAAGTACTTAAGATAATAATGCACATTATTAGTCATTGTGTGCCATGCAGAGATTATTGTTTTTATTCACATAATAACATAGCTATTTTATTTAGCCTTATTTAGCCTACATAAACGTTCTATAGAAAAAAAGCAATTACCTGCTCCAATCCCATATCGATCAAAACGTACACCTATTACAACAAAATGTAAATATTTTACGGACATATATATATATATATATTATTTTTTACTTTTCTTAGTACTTTTATCTCATCGAAAACTTAAATAAACATCTTCCGTTTATAGATAATTGGACACTTTATGCTTTATTATATATATTCCATACGCTACATGTGTTTAGACAATTAAAGACATAACCATAACAGAACAAAATAAGCGGCAGAAGCGCTATATAAATATGGCGATATATTAATTAAGTGCGTTATTGATCTGCAAGGCCATGTGCTTGTTTAGTTTGATAGGAACCAGATCATACGTACATGGCAACTTATAGACTTTTCAAATAAGAGATTTGAAAAGTGCACGTTTAATGATTGGTGATACATAACTACTGTTTTCTTTTTCACAATCACTGTATTAAATAGCAGAGCATACTTCACAAATTATCAAAAGCATCTAGTTGTTTAAGTTTCAGTTGAAAGATGACAGGTCAAACATTTCATAGCACGTTTTAATGTTAAGTTTTTAATACATATTATGTAAGTTAGTTCTTCAAAAGTTCGTTATTTGTGTGTGTCTTAAAGCCCCAATAAGGTGAAAATTGTCACAATTACAATATACAATTATATAAAAAAAAAATGGTGAAATTGTATTATTTAGGTTCATTTAAGATTTTTGTGGTCACCGTATGAAAAACATAAAAACTATCTACAAAGTCTAGCTAGCCGTGTTTATATCGTAGTAAGGGATTGAAACAATTCCCATGCTTCTCCAAATAAACTTATAACCATTATAAACTAAGAAGGTCATGTTTTAGGGCTGTCTATAAAGCTGTTAATACATCATTTGTATGTTTGAAATATATCACTTATTCAACAATGTCCATTTTTTTTATATTTCTGAAATCATATTTACAATATAGATATTTTGTTCCTGCACTTTGTATAAGTTTGAACAAAACATACACTTGTTAAAATGAAAATTGTCAAATACTGTAACCTGATAATACATTGTCAATATGTTGTATCACATGATACAAACATCTCAAGTGTGCAAACAATGGAACACTTGGTAATGCAGTATGATAAAATGATTTTCCAAAAATGTCGATGGCGTGTCTTCAAATGTACGAATGGAACATGGCTGTAAATGTCAATTTTCATATTTGATTATTACCATCAACATGCGGGGCTGAAGTATGCTTCGTTTAATGTCACCATAAATATTTCATTTAGCAAGATCATAATTATTTAAGGAGAAGAAGCCTTACATCGCTTTAACAGCCAATTTTCATCATAATCGTTAATCAAATGCGACACAATAATACCATAACTAGCATGAAAGATTCATAATAAATATAAAAAGATGCCATTTTAAATAAAGCTTGGTGCGAAGAATGATATAATTTGTGGTCGTTAATGATGATTTATTCGAAGCAATCATGTGTTAAAATAGCACCTCGAAGTAGAAAGGGCATTTAAGGAGGAATTCAAAAACTGCTAAACTACAGTCACTATGCGTACTCAAAAACTCAATTAAAAGTCCATTCACATGTCCAAATAATCAACAACTAATGAGTATTAAATATATTTTAATTTATGTTTTATACATGATTTCAAATAAAATAAAAAAATAAGCGGAAAACCAGAAGTTGTTATTTTCCACAAAATTTAAACACACCTTTTCACAATTTTCAAATTGTCAAAAAAATAATGAATAAGTATCCACTACGAATTCATATCATGTATTAATATTTGTAACGAATGGTGTTAAACAATAATCTTTCTAGTCTTGCGTTGCTCATGACGATGAGATACATATCAATTAAGGATTGTGCTTATGTATATTTCAGTAGTTCACAAGGTTTGAAGCTCCTGAAGGCAGTTTAACCCACAAACATTTGCATTAGGTACGACAACGAATATTCGAATAATAAAACATATTCGAAGCTCCTTTAAACTAGTCTAAACCCCACGTTGTTTTGCAATAAATTATTATTTTAATTATTAATAGATTTATATCCTGTTTTCATTTATTGTCTTTCTAACGATCGAATATTCGGATGTTAGAATACTTTGATGACACGAATATTCGAATGTTAGAATACTTTGATGACACGAATATTGTAATGCCAATTTTGCTATTCGTTGCAATCCCTACTTTTCAATGGTCAATCTAAGGTTGTGGACCAAATTTTATTGACGTATTTAAAATGCGTGTATTTGTGTGTGGTTTATTTCATTTTCTTAGTGCCTCAGTGTTTAGAAATCGGTTCCTTGCCATAAGTAAAAGACCTTATTCTATACTATTTTTTCTCTTCTGAAGCTTCAGTTTCAATGTGTTTATTTTTTAATGCCAGATTTGCATTAGTTGTTGAAGGTTCGTCTAATGAAATGCAATCTGTCGCATTATCGTTTCTTTTACTTCAATACATTTGTTAATGGAAACTCAATCGGCAAATGGTCAAAGTCTAAAACAAATGACATTTAGTTGCTAACACAACATTTATTAAACGCAGCTGATTTAACTAGAATTATATGTGTTGTTATTGTGATTTCTTCTCAAGAGATTTGTTTTAAGCGACATTATCGGAAAAAAAATCATCCTGTACACATATAACAATAAAATTGTTTCTTTTACTTCAATACATTTTTCAGTGGGAAATGAATCGGCAAATGGTCAAAGTCTAAAACAAAAGACATTTAGTTGCTAACATAACATTTCTTAAACGCAGCTGTTTCAACTAGAATTACATGTGTTGTTATTGTGATTTCTTTTCAAGAGATTTGTTTAAAGCGCCAGTGAATCATTATCGCAAAAATCATTTTGTACATATTTAGCAATGATGTGTTCTCAAAATTCAATATCTGGTTATTCCCTAATGAGATCTGTGAATAGCCAATGAAAACGTTCACTGCGAATCACTTCAATATAATCAAAAGTGTTCCCAACATATTTCTGTTTGCAACACTGAGTTTGTGTGGCAACAAACCAACCGAGACGAATTGTAATTAACTATGTATGAGCAAACTTGATCGTTTCAGCGACAAGCGAATATGTTTTGTTTCCCACTACACAGATACAGATACGCGATTAAATATGGAACCTCATACGCATTGTTAAAACATTCTGATGGAAAAAGATAGACAAAAAACAACAAAATTCCAACCAATCAACAAACATATACACATAGTAAAGTAAAACGCAATATTTGAACTTGTATCGAGACAAAAATTGTATTGAGAAAAAAAAACAGTTTTTAAATTATAGTAATTAATGATAAAATAACCTTAAAATCAACCCTTTAAGTATAAACTTACAGAAATTTTGACATCAACCCTCCAGGGTGATGTGCGCTTCCGTGTAAACTCATGACTTTCCAGGCAAACAACACAGTAGGCGTGCAATATCACAGTTGGGTTGGCGGAACACAACCCAGTGGTCAGAAAATGTCCATTGCTCACTAATGATGTTAATGACCTTTCGATAAAAAAACGCGATTTATTCTTGTCATATTTTCATAAATACATTCATTCGATACTATAACATCACCCAGTTCAACTCACGAAATACGTTAACAATAATTCACCTCATTCAAGTATATTTCTTCTCCATGTATCATTTATCTATTTCGGAAACTGAACCGATGTATGTTTAAAACATAATGCACATTTTGTAAACTTAAACCTAGTTTATTAATTTATTTGTTCATTTATTCTGTGTGTATATTCCCATTCCCTGTGGTGCTTGCAACTTCCGATACAGATTGCGCATGGTAGACCAGAACAACTTCCTTTGCAGGAGTGCCTTGAATGGCAGTGTCCGAAATTTATAATAGTTTCCTCAGTTGTAGAAATGGAAAAAATCACACTATCACGGCTTGACATAAATCACGGTATATTACGAGAAAGTAAATGTCAATACTTGTCAAATATGGCGCGGTTTGCTAGACCTAGCTGTTCCCATTACCGATAATATTAACAATAATTTCAATAAACACATTGGCGAATGTTAAGAAACACAATAACATCCAAAGTTAGTGCTTCACGTTTTAACTCTGTGTCAACTCAACTCAGATCCTTCTGGTTCGTTAGAAACAAGCATTATACTCTATGTATATTTACAATGAAATTTCACAACAATATAGGTCACTTTAGCTCGTCTTGCTGAACGATTTTGTTATACGGGATGCTTATTATTTCTGCTGTTGATTATTTAGCGATTCAATTATTCAGTAAGTCAAAGTAATAGCTTTTCTTATAAAACGTGAACTCATTTTAGGTTACAGTCGGACCATATCAACAAATGATAAGATATATAAATATCGTTATTTATATGATAACTATTGAATTTACATATATATTATTTTATATTAATCCTTGTTCATATCACATTCATTTCGGATTATTTATCACAATCAGTTCGTGTTCAAATAACACTCAGTTCATGTTCTCGTCACATTGAATTCGTTTCACCGATGTTCAACTTTTTTTTTTAACCAATATTGACTTGTGTTTCCCTCTGGGGTTTTATCCAATGATTTTTGATTCTCCAATATAAAACCTATTCTTAAAGTATGATAATCAACATTTAGATAAATCGATATAAGAAGGAAACAAATACGATACGCTTGCCGCCCTCAATAAAAGTACTGAAAATGTTTTATTTATATTTGAAATAGGGACATCACTATTAGAAAGTTGGGACGTATTACCATTAAAATATGTTCGATCGCTCTGATTGGTTTACTCAATATTAGTTTACTGAAAAATACAATGCAAAAAAAGACTGGTATTTGCAATAGTATTTATATGAAACCATAATTATGTACAGTTATTCCATAAACATCAAGTGCTTGTCTATTCCAGGAAAAACAGAATCCGCGAAATTAAGCAATTTAGCGTTACAAATAAATTAAAACCAATTTTCGGCAATAATGTTCTTCGCGATCTTATATTCATATATACTATAAATTCTCTGTCGTATGACAGATTAGCTGCTCACATAATGTGGAAAGTAATTAAATTGAAAATTAGAGTTTTCTTCTTGGACACTTTTGTTCTTGTATAAAGTTATTCAAGACTGATGGGTAGGGAATAGACGTGTTATTAATTTAATCTGGATGAATATAATTGAAAATTCGTTTTTCACTATGATGACAGCTTTTGTCAATGGTTTTATTATCATTATGCAGTCTATTCCGAATAAGACACCATCCGATTGCGATACTTAAGAATATCCATAACGATATTTGCTTATCCTTAAATACCTCATGATTTCTAAAATGGCATACAAGTCTTTATTTGTTTCGACCGTTTGAGATAAATGCACAGAAAAGGAAAACACATTGAATTTTCAGTTCTCAATACTATCCTTAAATATGCGTAGTTTATTAGCACTACATCACTAACGTCTATAATTGTTAAAGGCCAAACCTATCATAAACAATTTTGTTGTAGATAGATGTTTGAGATGTCAGCATCCAATATGCCGTCCGAAGTGTCGACACGGACCTGATTTCTAGACGTCTATGGAATCCAATTGTGTGTCCAAAAGACAATCAAAAATCTAATTTTCTTTCTACAACATTTGCCGATTTCATCAATGTTTGATGAATGTTTAGACCGTATCGATATGAAAATGTTTGGGAGATCAACATATGAGCAAGAAAAAAAATTAAGTAGTTTTTTAAGAGACAGAAGTAGCTTGTGTTTGTTTTGTTGCATTTGTATTAGTGGGAGTACAAGTACAAGTAGAATACGTAGATGTGGTGATAGTAGATGCAGTAACAGTATTAGTAGCAATGTATAAGATGTTGCTGTTGTAGAAGTGGAAGTAGTAAAAGTAGTAGTCGTAAAAGAAGTAATTGTTGGTGTTGAACAAGAGGTAATAGTAGCAGAAGTAGAAGTTTAGGTGGTAGTAGCAGTTGTAGTTGTAAACGCTGTAGCAGTAGCAGTAGCAATGTTTGAGTATTTGTTGTAGTTGTTTTTCTTGCTGTTGAAGAAGTAATTGTGGCTGCTTTTGTTATGCATGATGTTTTTGTTTCTGTTGATGCTGATGCAGTTGCAGTCAATTATAATAATGATTATGATGATGTTGATAATGATGATGGGGATGATGAATATTATTACATATCCAACATAACTTAAGGCTTACAAAGTAAAACCATATTAAACTATAAACTCAAATCACAACAACACAATCAAGCACACTTTGACAACATACTTCACTTACAGTGCGTGATGGTGCAGCATATGCAGCATTTTGCGATCGCAAACTTATGCTTCTGTAACTATATGTCGCGTGAACCAGTGTAACAATTTTATCCTTGATCACACGGATTCTCAAATTGATTCCAATATCATGTAGCTTATTCTTGACGTGAATTGTATTTATTTGCTAATAAAGTGGTCAGTGGCATTATGTACATGACAGTTCACTGTCTGATTAAATAACTTTTCCGCGCCCATTGGCACAAACAAAAAGCTGTGTGTGTTTTGCCACTAATCTAGCACTATGAGAAAATAAGTCTAAATCAATATTTTAATTACATTTGTTGACACGTTTTGCTATATCTGTTATTTTGTATGTTCGTGAATCTAACATTAACCATCGTCCAATCAATGAAAATTTAAATGAGCGCGCATTTGTGTCGCGTTCTGAGAAAACTGGGCATTATGCATGTGCGTAAAGTGTCATCCCAGATTAGCTTTTGCAGTTCGCACAGGCTAATCAGGGACGACACTCTCCGCCTAAACTGGATTTTTGCTAAGAAGAGATATCATTTAAACGAAAAAATCCATAAAAGCGAAAATTGTCGTCCCTGATTAGCCTGTGCGGACTGCACAGGCTAATCTGGGATGACAATTTACGCACATGCATTATGCCCAGTTTTTTCAGAACACGACACATTTATGTAAACACCGGTTGGATTAGAACTTTCAGTCTGATAATGAAACACTCGAGTAACATCTGTGCAATCCAGATTGAAAACTGAACATGTTCACTTTTAGCGTATGAGAAGCAGACAGTAGCCTCATCTCCTTATAATATTTCACTGTTACTTTTGACTACTGTTTATAACTTCAGAATGAATGGTTCTGAATCACAGTCAGCCCATCACTGTAATTCTGAAAACAACAATTACTTGAATGGCTCGTTAGAGAGAATGCAACTCGTTACAGATCAATTGAAACGTTTATTACAACAATTTCATCTCATTAGAACGTGACCTCGCGCACAATTCCGAAATCTGATGAACGGCGATGTCCATATTCGCTGAATGTATCCGACAATCATGCAAATATCTCATCTTTTTTTCCATAACCGTTCACCATTCAAGAAATTAAGTATTTAAACTACCTACTAGTATTTCAACTAACGATATTACAAGGTTGGATATAAACCAAAACACGCATGTACGAATCCCGTCCATGCCACATACAAACACGCAGATTTGATTATGAACACTTATAGATTCAACTGAACTTTCAGTATTATTAGACACTCATTGTGAAATTGATCAATTTGACGCATTTCCGATGCCATATTCTGATTTTCTCGCTCATTTACTTGATTAATGCCATAATGAAGGTTTTGTCCAATGTTACTATTAGTTTCTATAGCAACACGACTATACATTAAAGGTCATAAACTAAATTGTTCAAAGGCGACCATCCCTAAAAAAAGACTGAAACAGTTTTATATGTATCATACACGCTATGTATACTCTCTTTTGCACGTTTGAAATAAATGTCTCGTAAACGCACAGGGTTTGCTTCTTTCTGATGAAACACGATACTTTCTAAGAAATGACACGCGCACTCCATTTTATAACCAATGAAGTTCATCAACTTAACTAAGAAATGTCGTGCATTGAAAAAATATACCGATGTTTTTTTTTCTCCGAGAAAATCGCAGAAACAAATGAAATGTGGTCCACAATTCTCTCAAGGGGGAAAAGGTAAAAGAGCCTTCCCCTTCAAGTTGATTTTTACTTTTAGAAACTTCATAAATATGTTCCTATCAAAACACATAAAAATAAGAGATGAAAGATCATTAATGTTTGCGATGTTATGTTTTCGACGTAGCTGTCTAACACAGCCTTTATTGACCTCTATCAACAGCAAATGAACTGTTGGAGAAATTTCCCGCTAGTAGGCCCGAATAAATAGGGTCTAGTTATAAATGGTCATATTGAAAATTATAGGGATGCAGCATTGCTTTTTTGCATAGGGACCCGGCACAGTGTTGGGATTGCATAAAAAACAATTATTGCAAAAAAAAATCACATATGATATATAATATATAGACAAGGTGTTGAACATGCCAAATAGGCAGAATGTTACAAATTCAACAATAGTGCAAATTACAAAGTCATTATCATTTAAAATTTATGAACCAATATATAAAATCGTAGCTAAATCTCAATCTGCAAACGCTGGCAATACAAAAATGGCCTCATTTCAACACTTTCAGAATAACAAACTGGCACATCGGACGAAGTCGACAGTTTTCGCTAGGCAAGACAAAACCCCACACTCCGATCTAACCATAACCCTTCGTGTAAATGCGTACTTACAAACAATACTATCACAATTTATCGTTTTACATTGATGAAAAAGAGTTAAGTAAACAACTTACACCTAAAAACTAAGACACTATTTGGCATGTTCAACCCCTTGTCTATATATTATATATCATATATGATTGTTTTCTATAATTGTTTTATACAATCCCAACACTGTGCGGGGTCCCTATGTTTTTTGCGACGATAACCGAACGTTTAGCGTGAAACCTTCGTTAATTATTATAGAAACAGATACAAAAAATCCACACTCATCTCTCCAAACCAATTTGCCTCTTAATGTTGGCAATTGAATTGTTAATTATGTTGATTTCACTTTATGTGCACACATATATATATTGTATTATGTAATTATTACCGTTCCCTTTTATATCCCTATCTTTTATCAAAGTATCAAAGTAAAAACGTGTTATACAGTTTTATATTGACATTCAAACATTTTTTTTTTCATAAGCATTACAGTACAAACATTGTGAACTTTCTTTGAACTTTGTAGCTTAAATCTTGAAGATGTATCAAGATTAGTTCGCATTCAGTCTGTCTTCATTGAAAGCGAGAGTAGGCAATCAACAGTTTATCATTTCTTATTAATTATACATTGTGACTTCAAGTGTTTATAGAAAAGTATCGTAATTATAATTAATTAGTTATGTATAATATGTTAACTAAGATTTATACGTACGATTTAAATGTGTGGGAAGTACAATTCGTCTCAAGTAAGTTATAACATACACTATATTGTAATCTTGAATAACAAAGCTATTTGCAAATATATAGCATGCAAAGTGAGGACACCTATTATCATATGATGTAGTATGCAAAGTGAGGACACTAACTATCATATGATGTAGTATGCAAAGTGAGGACACTAACTATCATATGATGTAGTATGCAAAGTGAGGACACTAACTATCATATGATGTAGTATGCAAAGTGAGGACACTAACTATCATATGATGTAGTATGCAAAGTGAGGACACTTATTATCATATGATGTAGTATGCAAAGTGAGGACACTAACTATCATATGATGTAGTATTATTCATATCTACGAACACAAGTCTGATGTTTGAATGTACATGTGTACATGTTCATGTATGTAATGGATATTTCCTATATTTATTCTATCTGCAGATACCAGAATAAACAAGTGTATAAAAGTGCATGTTAAAAATGTGATATGTACTTTATGTATTAATTTATAAATAAAATAAACAAGAATTTACAATTAAATACATAAATATGCAATACACTTAATTGCAAAAATTTCATGCGGTGATTAAGGGAATAACACCTGAAAAAACACAATCTAAATTAAACCTTTTTTTTCTAAATAAGACATCTAAATGCTCAGCATTTTTGTTTCAAAATCAGGATATACGTCTTAAATATATTTCAACAATATTTTTATTGTTTCTCCTTCTCTACGCAGCATACTTAGTCGTATGTAAATCAAATGAATACAAACTGAATATAAAAACTGTGAGATAATATATATTAGTGGCATTGTTTTTATTTAAATAATTGTAACATTAATACTAATATAACACAAGCCTAAATTAAAGTAAATATCACTTAAACAACTTATTTTTACCTGATCTTAAACGCAATATTGTCGCTGGGATAAAATTGCGCTACCTTTTGTTACTAAAACGATTGGCATCAAAAGCTATCAAGAACAGAGAGGCTAACTGTATAAATGGTCTTAAACAGGGAGTTTAACTGAACACGAACTAAAACAGAGAACTATATAAGGATGCAGACCTCAGGGAATTAGTATAAAATGACATAAGAAGAAAACATTCGCCAATGGTTGCTGATTTTTCAGAAACATTTTATCAGAAATGAAACCATGTAATTCATGATGCAATTAAAATTGTCACAGTTTAGGACAATTGTAAGCACTATACGTATGTGATTGTATTTTTGATATTCAATTCTTAATCATTAGAAGCGTGCAAAGTATGAAATCTAAAAACGAACATAAAATTTGATGGTGGTATAACCTTTGACCAGACCATATGAAATAACAAAGACAATCCTGCTATGGGAGTGTTTGCACTTCTCAGTCATGTCAACTCTCTTGCATTAAGGTTTCTAAACCTGCCAATTAGTATTTCTACCCTGGACATTTACGTTAGTTAAGTACACTATGTACATTTCAACAAGAATTACACTGTTTACTAACGTAAGTAGAAAACCTTACTGTATACAGACTCTAAATGCAGATTATTTTTTTTATATTCGTGTGTTGTTCTGTTGTTGTTATTTAATGCCATGTCCTTCTGAACTGTTCGATGCTTTATTGACATCTGGTTTATTATATTAGTGTTCATCTTAATATATGTAAATGTATGCAACTAATTTGACCATTTTGTCACAATAGGACGGATATGCTAAATAATAATCGACACTCCAAATATCATAACTGTTGCAGTTGGTATACATGTAACATACATGCCTTTAGTTCAGCAAACTCCATCTCAATGTGTATAAAACAACATCATTTTATTGAAGCCCCATTATTACTCAAAATCAACGAAAATTTCGTACACTATTTCGTAAAATAAAGTTAAATAATTAAAAATCAGTGTTCCGTATAGCAATTTCCGAAATGTAAACGCCCGATGTGGTCTGGTAGCATAAATGTGTGTAGATACAAAATGCTTGTTTTTATTTTTTTAAGTGACACAAATAATTCCATTTTAATTTCCCGCAAATATATCTATTCATACGACACACGAACACTAAAATGGTACTATGTCAGTGTTCATGTGTCGTATGAATAGATATCGTAAAATGGAATTAATTAAAAAGAGCTTTATTTTTCAAAATAGTGTACGAATGTTTCGTTGATTTTAAGAAGTAATGGGTCCTTAACGTTACTATATATTTTCAGTTAATTGTCTAAACGGAGAGGCTCAGTCGCAATCAGCGAAATAAAGGTGAAACGTTACAATAAGTAATATATTGTAGTAACCGTATACAATACTGAGTGTGCTCTAAACGTACTCCATAAAGTATTACAGTTACAATATCAATACAATCTTTGATATGCAGTTATGTACATGCCAGCACTGTGATCTATCGATATGTTTATACAGTGTAAATGAAATGGGGATAAACAGAGCACATCCAAGTTAATTTCAAAATCCAAGTTCCGTCTTGTTTGTCACAATATTATAGTTTTTTGTTATTTATTTTAAACCTTTAATGCTACACTCTTTATATTTCTTAATTGCTTTTCATAAATTTACAAACAGGTGTGAGCGAGTGAATATTGTTTGTAAGATCGAAAATAAAGTTACAAAATGGAATTACTCTAACGAGCAAGAAAAACAACCAGTTTTAAATAAAAGTCAAGGTTTTCTTTTGCGTCCTGACAAATACAATATAAATACACGACAGACTTGCGCGTATTGCCTGAAATAATAAGGGAGGCAATGAGTCTGACGACTTCCAACGACATTCTATCAAACGATTACATCCCTTTGATTAATCTTGATCTAGGCGGTGCACAGTATATCGGTCAATATTAACCCATTTTTTCTAGCGTCTAGAAAAAAGGCCTAAGCAAACAGCGCTGACCCAGATGAGACGCCGCACGATGCGGCGTCTCATCAGGGTCATCGCTTTTTGCTTAAAGGAATTTCTGTAAGAAATATTCTAAATATAGAAATAAAAATACTAGACATCCCTAATTTCGGAAATAAATTGATCCAATTTAGAAGGATGGGAGAGTCCTCTTGGCATAAATGGGTTACTGATAAACTGTTGTATTGATTGGTATTCCATGGAGAAGCAAGCCTTCCAGGCAACGATAGGCAGTCATAAGACAAGGCCGCCGGGGACGCTTTATTTGTGCTACGGAGCTGCCGTTAAACAGTTCAGTAATTAAGTAAATAGGGTTGTGTTTGTTCGGATGAATCGACGAGATGTATTTACCGATTGCTATATGATTCATTTTATTTTTGGATAGCGATCTAACGGCTAAACTACAAATACAAATACACTATATGAATTCACTAACTGGATAAGGTGAATGACTATGCATGTTTCCACAGACTCAATAAGACCAAATTATAAAAACAAGTAGTTTAATTTAAATTTTGTTTTTTTTTCAAATGAAAAAAAAAAACGAAACTTTCATCTTATCTCCTTGATTGCGCACTACATATCATAACATGAAATGTACTGGTCATTTTGGGAAGATGAGTTTTTAAATAAACACCCGTCTGTTTCATTTTACAACTGCCCTGAAATCCAAACATGTCAATTCATACCAAACTTATTCCAATGAATGGCTATCAATAATGATCAGCAATCAATATGTTTTGTACAATACCTGGATTATTTATATAACAATAATTTCAGTGTATTTATAATATGTAGCAAATGCTGAAACGTGCATGATCTATCTTTCACAGCTGTCGTTGGTAACAAAATGGCAAAGGTTGATAAATTAACTGGTTGATTTAGAATCAAACGACGATGCAGTCAGAACAATTGAACTGAATATGCATGGGACTACAACAGCTTGATATAGAGCAGCCCACATCGGTGTGTGACCTCGCGGATATGGGAACCCATTATTTGTTCAGGCTGCGATGACAGATACCCGATATATCTACCTGCGATCACCGTACGCGCGTCTGTAGCCGTACGGATATTTAATAATATGTGTCGCGTTCAAAGAAAACTGGGCATAATGCATGTGCGTAAATTGTCGTCCCAGATTAGCCTGTCCAGTCCGCACAGGCTAATCAGGGACGACAATTTCCGCTTTTATGGTATTTTTCGTTTAAATGATGTCTCTTCTTAGCGAAAATCCAGTTAAGGCGGAAAGTGTCGTCCCGGATTAGCCTGTGCGGACTGCACAGGCTAATCTGGGATGACACTTTACGCACATGAATTTTGTCCAGTTTTCTCAGAACGCGACACATATTGGATCCATTTGTCACAGAGACAATGATGATGTCAGCGCTGAGTAATGTCCATGCATTATACATACACGGAGTCAAACAAACGATTTTTTCTTTCTTCGGGATGCACTTANCTATTGGGTTGTGATAATAGCATCGGTGTTGCCATAAATATATTCTCGGTTAAATAAACTGCCGCAACACCCCTTAAGATTGCTCGTGTCTTGAAATATAATTTATAATCACACATACTTTCTACTGATTTAAAGGCCTAGTTTGATCCTTCTTATTTTCCTTCTTAGATATACAATGTCATTAGAAACCTATATTTAATTCCACTATGCAATTTAGTGCTTCAGTAACCGCGCTGTGGTTATAATGTACGGAGATCAATACAGTCGTTCATTTGAAAGAGTTCACCCAAGCACAAATGTTTGAGTGCAAACAAGGAAAATATAATTTATGGGCGACAATCACATACAGGAATACGCCAGACATGCTTTAAAATAGACCTGCAATATACAGTAATTTAAATCAGCCGTAGAATGAATACAGACGTTGATACCTCAATAAACTTTATCATGACGCATGTAAGTTACATAGAATCCCTTACTTGTTAAGTTTTCTTGAGGAAAGTGGTCCATTGTAGTGGTTTTGCATACAGAAGAATGCTAGGATATTGTATATGTGCTTTGTTTTTCAACAACCCGTTTTATTTCAAAGTGTTTTGGCAATCCGGCATTCTGCCTTCGGCCAAGAACATATATACAAAAGAAATATGGTCAATACAGGGAATCATAAAATAATACAATTTAAACATGAGCAAATATGAAAATCAAAACAAATAATATGTATGACTATTAAATACAGTATTAAAATATAGTATGCACGTTCGCTTCAGATCCTAATTCTACACTAATTTTTCGTACATACAAATATGGTGAATGCGTGTGTTTTGTAAGGTTGAAATGAAGAAATCATGTTTTGCAAAACAAATACTATTAAGAAGACCTTACGTGTTATACAAAAAAAGAATTTTGTTATTAGAGTGCACGTATGTTATTTATTCATTTTGATATAAAAAGGGGTATGTATAAGTCTTTTGTGTAATATTGTATATTATTGAATGAAGACTTATTATTAAATGTAGACTTATTATAAAATATACACATCATAATTTCAAGAAAAGGTAAAATTATGATATATTTCGTTGATGAAATTGTTAGCGCTAAGACGCAGTTTCGAATTTGATTCGCTTCAAGCATTAATTTGACCAAACAAGCATTACAAACGGATGAAAAACCAAGTTAAATCTATATCAGCATCGTTCAAAACGTAAAAAAAAGTTGTATTTATTGTAAGTTTAAAAAAAAATGGTTTCATGGATTGCGATGATTTGTTTGTGCCTTCTAAGTTCTTTCCAACATCCCCGCGCTGTAGCTCTAAACGTATATTTTTGTTTAACCCCCGCGCACGCTTCGCGGTGGATTAGCGGTGCACTTCATAATCCGAACGGCAGGCAGGCCTACCGCGATGACGGGCTCAATATTTGGGATGTGTATCCTGACAGACGCAATGCCCTTATTTACATCCTTCCCCCCGTATTTATTGGCCTCGCTGTCTAGACGTAATTAAGACAACAACGAAATGTACGATAAGTGGAAAACACGTGATCAAGAAAAAGTCTTATAATAAAAGTCAAATGCCATTAAGGCGAGCGATGGCGTATAAGTCCTGGTATGGTATTATTCTGAGAAAACTGGGCAAAATGCATGTGCGTAAAGTGTCATCCCAGATAAGCCTGTGCAGTCCACACAGGCTAATCCGAGACGACACTTTCCGCCTAAACTGGGTTTTCGCTAAGAAGAGACATCATTTAAACGAAAAATTCCATAACAGCGGAAATTGTCGTCCCTGATTTTAGGTAGGGTGGTCGCTACCCAGGAATTTACGGAGCTCATTTATTATTACGTGGGCATTGTCTCTATCAACTCACATGGCTTATAGGATGACTTTGCAATAATTAATATGAAAAATATTGGCGTTTGATATGGGAAATACCAGAAGGTTGGACCTAACGAAGGATTCAGTAATGCATGTCTCAATAGAAACCGATTACTGATGTTCGGTTAGGTCTAAAGAAAACATGGTAAACCTTTTGACATTATGAAACCGTTTTTTATTGTACTGTAATATACTTATTTCGATATGATGCAAACAGTTTTACTTAGAAAAGGGCATTATTATTAAGATAAGCGTAAACATATAAATGAATTCGTGTTGTGTCCGTACAGTGCAGAGATTTTAACATTATTCTGATAGCATTTTATGTATAAAATTCCAACTCTATTTATGTGTACCTAGCTATTTGTTCGTGTGTGTTTATCTACAAGGCATAAAAATATTGAACGGACTACAAATTAATAACCCGTAGTGAGATTACTAAAAATGAGTGGCGTTAAAATTTCGCCAATTTCACATAATAAACCAAATATGTCATTCGAGGACTATATTTACTTTCCATATGCAGTGTATCTATCCTCTTCTTTCTAACTAAACAATATGAGTGCATCGATAATTGCTTCAATTATACGTCGATGGTAAATGGTTTATTATGCGTTGGTCCATTCTCATCAAAATAGCGATCGAATGCGGACTAACCCACAAGAAACCCTTCATTTTGGTAAATGGTAATTATGCTCTCACTTTCTGAAGATTTGCCGTTGTGCTTACTTCCATCCGTCCGATAGTCCTTCCGGGCGGTCGGAGTTACGGACGGACACGTGTAATGCTTAACGCCTCCCTCTTCGTTAGGGGCATTAAACATTTTTGCTTTCATTATAAATGTATATGTTGAATTTCCGTTCAGACCGAACAAATAACAACCATAAATACCGACGTGAAATAAGGAGGCGTATAAAACATATTCATAATTTTTCAATTGAACATGGTTGCATGCCAAAAGACAGCTCAATATGTACTGATTTGATTACCATGATTTATGTTATGCTTTCCGGTGGTTAATAGGGAAATATCAGTGAATTAAAACTGACAATTCACTGTTTCAAACTGCAAAAAAACAATGAAAATTATCGATAATATTAATTGTTATACCGGAACTATTTGTTGGCAAAAAATAGAAAAACAATCATTTGTAAGCATAAAATAATAAAAAAGAATGTCGGATTCGAAGGAATATTGATTTTAATTGACTCGTGATCATAGAAAAATTATTTTTATTATGATCAGTGGTGAAGTAAAATGGAAATTCCACCAAATCCAACAAGTATCCTCTATTTAATAATTGTTCAATTGAACATGGTTGCATGCCAAAATACAGATCAATTCTTATTGATTGAATTACCATGATGTCATCGATATAACGCAAACTTTCCGATAAGACGGTGTTCAGTGCTTACTATATGATTCATGTTATTGACACGACAATAACTATAATTAACCCAAGTTGGAATTTCCGGTAAAAGGATACGTTACAACGATAATTACGTGTTTTTTCTTGGATCAATTTACAACATTGTATATAAAATATGTATGTGCCTTTGAGTAAGGTACGGAAAATCGATACCTAATTTCGACAAGGCACACTGGTCCAATATTTAATCGGTTGGGTTTTAAATTATTTAATTTTAAATATTTCTTTTCTTAATTATACCTATGACATGAAAGAAAATAAGGTGTCTTTAGAAAACATAATCATTAAATATCATCTAACAGAATACAAAATCGCACAAATATTATAATTGAAATTAAAACACATCTCCTAATCTTATATTGTACATCAACTGCTAATCAAAACTTCATATGCAAATTATGTCTACTTTGATGAATGATCCAACAAACGTGTAAAGTGTATTGCTTCATGGAATGATCTGTACATTAATGTACTATTCGGGCCTATCAGACCAAACGTTCCAAGGATATGACCCACATATGGACGTTCAGTTCATCGCCGATTACCTCGATATGGTTATCGTAAACTTTAACAACCAGCGCTGCATCCCTGGAGAGCTATTGCGCAATATACGGTGTTTCATAGCAGTGGCTTGCATGGGACTTTCATGGGGCTTGTAGGACTGATTGAATTGATTGGCTCCGACGGGGGTAGTGAAATTGAACCAAGTATGGTAATTTAACTACGGAACACGACTATGTTCAATTTATGGATTTATAATTAAGATAATTGATAAATAAGTGAGTTTCAGATCTCCAATGATTCTAAATACATGTTCATATTTGTTAAATCGAAAAACAGCGAATCATGCCTATAATGCAGGCTAGCACACTCCGATATTGTTTTTTTGGATTCAATGCACATACAAGAATTCTAAAGAAATTTATCAGCCCCCCTGTGCGGGATTATCGAACATATTTTTAATAAAGGCATCCCGTGAACACAAAAAACGCAATGTGATTTTATTATTACCAACAAAAATATAAAATCAAGTCATACTCTTAAAATATAGAGTACTGATTTATTTCGGAATTCTTGTTTGCTCGATTATAAAGCGTCTAAATATGATTATTTCAAAGAGAGTATATTCAGCTAGTTTGGTTTCTAATGAAACAATCAGACGCGCAAAGAACTACGTGTTTATAGGAAATATAACACATCTACAAAATGATTTCTTTACGGTTTGGGACAGAAACAAGTTTACGCAAACTCTCTCGCAAATTCAATTGTAAGTTTCAGTAACTTCTGCTGCAATATCAATAACAATATCAAAAGCGCTTATGTCGTCATTAATAACCTCTATAGAGTAGTTATTATAAGCCCAATTGTATTCAGAGACATATCATTACCCCGTATACGTGTGCCTGATGATAACGCTTAGTTGAATCTCAGCAATGTATCATTTCACCGCGACTGTCAACCAATAAATAGCAATTTCTCACAAGAACGAAATTGCTATAAATTACGATATTACTAGCTGTACCCGCTATTGACAGGCTAGCCGGGACAGATATGCTCGAACTTACATTGTGTTGTTGTTTGTGTTGGTCGTAACATAAACTTATATTTGATTGTTCGCTGCTCATCTGCAAATACATAACGAATATGTTTCAGTTCTGGGGCCGAATAAAACTTAGACGGCGTTGAATAGAAGTCCTTGAAAATTGATTATATTATTATTATTAAATTATTATAACCAGCAATAAAGGAGCTACATTACACATTTTGGAACTACTTTTCCGAGTTGTTTGACAGACAACGAACGTTGTTTACTACCATCGGACGCTCTTTTATTGTCGTCGTGTGAAATAAAAATTTCGTAATGGGCGTATTCGCTTCTGTAACTTGTTCATCCATACTGTTTGTTTAATTGCACCACACTAATTTAAAACAGTTGCGCTAGTTGAAATCTGGGTAATTAAAACGAATTGAAAAAAACAACAATCAAGCAATGATTTAAAATTATCTCCACAACTACAACAAACGCACACAGACACTATAAAAAAAGTGCATGAAACATAGACAGCTCTTACACTTCCGCATAATAAGGTGATTTTGACCATATGTGACTTCACAAAGAAACAAGTTTTATTTGTGAACACATACTGTTCAGCGACTGTTTAACAATTTAGCATACAATACAACTCAATAATGACTTTGAATAAGCGGTCACCGAACACTTGTCACAAACAATTACATCTTGGTAAGTGTCAAAATTAAATTAAGCGTCTGATGTATAGATATTTTTGTTCAATATTGAATTCCCAAGTGTTAAATAAAGATAAGTACGCCCGAACGTTGTCTTTAGTAGTTTATCCTGAAGATAACGGAGTATAAACTACAGCATCTCTGTCAAAGACACCTGTCATTGTTTGTTTTCGCTAAATGTTATATACGTTTATATTTAGTAGAGGACAAGTCACAATCATCCGTTTCGTCGTAAAAGCGTTTAATTTTACATGTTTGTTTAATCTTGTGTCCGTTGTACACTATTGTTATGGCATTGTGACGAAGGAAACTTGAGCTTTGTCACAAACGTTACAAATATCATTTCATTGCTTTGTCACCTGATTGCAAAGGCAAATAATTCAGGAACGTATGGATCACTTGCAATCTAAACATTATGGAGTTAATAAATATTAATAAAAGAGTAACTGTATCAAGTTTTAAACATTATGGATCACTTGCAATTTAAACAGTGTCGTACGCATCCACACGTTATGGTTATGGCGTATTCTTAACTTTAATGTAATCGTTTGAGAAACGTTTAGGTTGGCTCCATAAACTTGTACCATTTTACGCGCACTCTGCTTTGACATCCATCTTCAAGGGCAAATAAATCAGGCATGCGTGGACTTATGGAAATGATAAAGAAGTTTCTTACCCATCAAAACGTCACGGTTATGCCATTTTTTTAAGTTAAACTTCAATGGCTAAAGAAATGTGTAATACGTGTGCTTCCCAACATTACATTAACTAAGGACAAACAGAAGGACCAATCGACAAGCGGACCAACTATTCATGTTTGTGTATATTGAAACAAAATGTACCGCAAAGTTACTCACCAAAATCAACATTAGAGTCAGTCATATCATTCGCATTTCTTGTTAGAGACACTCCATTTATTAGTGAGTTAAATGTTCGTTTATCGTTCATCTATCAACCGATGGAGTATGGATCACAACTGTGTTGTGTTGCATTTAAAATTAACCCATTTTTGCATAGTGGACTCTCCCACCCTTCTAAATTGGATCCTTTTTTTCCAAAATTAGGGATGTCTAGTATATTTATTTCTATATTAAGAATATTTCTTACAGAAATTCCTTTAAGCAAACAGCGCAGACCCTGATGAGACGCCGCATCATGCGGCGTCTTATCTGGGTCTACGCTGTTTGCCAAGGCCTTTTTTCTAGACGCTAGGCATAAATGGGTCAATTATAGTAGTATTTATACTTTTCCAAACATGTTTGATACTACGTAGATGTAACACAAACATATACATACTACTTAACATACAACCTTGTAACTAAAAATGAAACATTTAAACTCATAAAAAAGCTAAGAAAGTTAGAATATTCATTCATAACTTGTCAGCAATTCGCAAGAGCACGATTTAGTGAAAATACGAATAGTGTTCAGATTCGAGTTCACTCTCATACATAACTTTAAAAATTGTTGCAAAAGCGAGTTAAACTAAAACATGTTTAAAGGGACCTGTTCCCGTTTTTTGTAAATTGACAAAATAGAAAACAATTGTTTCAGATTTGCAAATTGTCTTCATAGTTATGTTACTTGTGAAAAAAAAACACATAATACTGAACAATTACTATGCTCTAAAATATCCATTACATGCATCTTTTGACGATATAAAAACTGAAAATTATAAAGCGTTACAAACGCGAAACGATTGAATGATAAGGAAAGTTCTTCTGTTATCGTTATGAAAAAAACCTGGATTGCTTATATGAAGTATAGAATACATGACAAACTGTGTCAGCACGGATGGCCGAGTGGTCTAAGCGTTAGATTTTTACTCCAACGGTCAGTGTTTCGAGCCCAGGTTTGGAAACAACCAGCTTTAAAAACAACACTGCGAGATAAAAAAAAATGCAGTATTGTTTGTCTCCTTTTCATGTTTTGTTATGACCATAACATGTTCTATATAACAAATGTAAGCTACAAAAATGTGTCCAAACATGGTCACTCCCACAAACGACAAACGTAAATTTAATATGAGTATAATTTAATCTATTTATGCCTAGCGTCTAGAAAAAGGTCTTGGCAAACAGCGTAGACCCAGATGAGACGCCGCATGATGCGCCGTCTCATCAGGGTCTGCGCTGTTTGCTTAAAGGAATTTCTGTACGAAATATTCTAAATATAGAAATAAATATACTAGATATCCGTAATTTTGGATATAAATTGATCCACTTTAGAAGGATGGGAGAGTCCACTAGGCATAAATGGGTTAATCTACCAACTAAGTAACAATGTTGTCGTGAATAGACAGTGAAACATTCAAACACGTGACTAGACAGTGAAACATTCAAACACGTGACTAGACAGTGAAACATTCAAACACGTTCAACTTCTAATCATATATTGTTTCAGAGTCGGTTTTACACTGCTACGTAGCATAAAAGACAATAATGAAGCTATATTGGCAATTAGAAATGAAAACCTGTTAAAAAAGTTTTATCAACGTAATTGGTAGTTATGATCCGTAGTCTGCGGTCGTATTATCTGTGTTCTAAATTCTGGAATTCCGAAGGGAGATATAAAGACAATGTTTCGAACGCCATTTGCTGTTGTTGGTCTTAATAATTAAGGAGAACGAATCGTAGCATGAATGTCAAAGACATGTGCTGTAGGCTTTTTTCCATTCTAAAGTAGCGATTTATCAGAAGTCGGTGATAGATTTAGTCAATTTTAATCATAAAAAGTTTGCACTGAATATTCGAACCCGCATGCGGAGTAAAGTTGTTTTTGAAGTGGCTTTTGTTATTTGCTACACATAATTCAAATTCAATTAATTAAAGCCACTCGTTCTAAGATGCGCTTGGTCTTGTTCATATTTAAACTTAGTAGTATGTTTTTTATATTAATGAAAGTACACTTATAATGTGAGTGTTTGTTTTTTTTTCATATCAATGACGCATTAAACTATAAAACCTATAATTATAAAAAGACATGACAAACAGGTTGATATTTCGGCAAAGCATAAGTGATTAAAATTTGGAACACAAACAACAACAAAGTTTATCTCGAAGACATGCTATCTCTTTCTCATTTATTGGAATACAACATTCGATGGAAATGCATAAATGAATGCTTTATTCACCTCGAGTAGAAATAAACATTCTTTTCAGCAACATTTAAGCAATGCTAAACTACGTATATACAAATTCTCAGCATCATTATATTCCGGTGTTTTTTGCTGTTGAAATATGTGAACAAATATATTGCTACAACAATGTAATGGTCGCGAAAAAAAGATACGTATACAGATTGAAGAAAATTATATTTTGAATTATAATTCACATCATGGGAAATGTTATTTAAAACAGTGTCATTTCTCGCTTAAAACAAACGCTCTCAATTATATGCATGAAGATATTTATCAAAGTATTTTCATTTTATTTATTTAAAAAAAAATTGGTTAGTTGGAGTAATTAACGTTAGAATGTGATTCACGTATTTTAAAGTATTGATATTATAGATGTACAATATTTAAACAAAATAATATTAAAAGAAGATCAGATTGAACTCCACACATATATCATATCACATTTATTTAAATAAATGAAGAGAGGCATGTCGGAAAGTCTTCACCGAATCTGTATCAATATTTGCTATACGGAAACATATTCAAGCATTCCACATGATAGACTACTAACAGACTTGTAATGGAACGGTTAAATCAGGCGTAAGTCCTGCGTCGACAAACCGACGTACTGTCTGAATGTTTGATGGAGAGTTGTTGTACTTAAGGTATCACATTTATCCATATGCATCGCATATCTACGGAATACCGTTAGTGCCATCGTGGTTACACATTAAAATCCAGAGGGCGACAATGCGAGAGTGCGAGAATACGGTGACGNCGCACTATCGTCATCGTATTCTCGCACTCTCGTCATCGTATTCTCGCACTCTCGTCATCGTATTCTCGCACTCCCGCATTGTCGTCCTCTGGATTTTCATGTGTAACCACGATGGCCCTAACGGAATTCCGTACATATCACTGAAAGCATTTTTTTCAAAGCAAGTCGTTTGATGAACAGTGAAACAAAAAGAGGTCAACGTCTATATGAAGAGCTATAGCGTTTTGGATTTGTTAAATGCATTGCCTTTATCAGCATGTGTCCTATGTCAGTGTTATCATTTGTAGTCTTTTTTAATAAAAATAAAACCCAATGTGTGAAATTCTTTAAAGACTGAGATAACAGTGAGCACTTTGAAAAAAAAACAACACAATTAACTATAACTTATTTCGAAATGTTCTTCTAAAAGCTATCATGTATCTTATACAATGTGGTTGCTTTGAATGAACATATAATTAAATAACACAAAATATAAACAAAATGTATACGAAATGTTTGACTTAATTTCGTTATAAAGTTATAAATATTACGTAAGGTCTTGTGTATGGCCTACTTCTGTGATCGTATTATTTTCTCATTTTCTATTTATAGCTTGTAGAACATCTCTTCTCATATATGGCCAAGACCGTCATTACAGATAATCTGTAATTCAATCTACCTGACAAGTCAAACGCAAGTTTTTTACAGTGAAATACAAGCTCGCAATCATAATTTCCAAGATGTTTTTTTTTCATAATCAATATGAATGCATTATCAACTTGCAACTTCAAAAGCAAAAGAGGAAGGAGAGCCGTGCTGGCTTGATCTAATCGTTGCATGAAGATAATTGGTTGGGTTTGGAGTCATATGGAGAAATGCAGTGGCACACAGGAGGATATGAAAACTTATCGATGAAATGCAATCGCATAGATTGGGTACTTTTAATGACAAGATATTATGATTGCGTCAAAATCCTTAACTCAATTTGGTCTATTATAGATAGTATAACCATGTTTGGAAATATCATTCATCATTATGTCTGTGAGATTTCATCTACCGACCCACGTCTCTGTATGGCCAAACTATAAAAAAAAACATCCATTGCGTTTCAAATGTCAAACATTATTCTTTCGGCAAGTTCAAATACGACATTCTTACACGGTGCCCTCTCTTCACCGTTTACAAAAAATACTTATTTTAAAACACTTGTTTCATTAAAAAACTGGTTTTGATTATTGTAATTTTTAAGAGATGTCCAAACAGTGAAAATGCTTTATCTGAATATACTGTTCGTATGTTGTTGTTTTTTTTAAATAATGTGATATCAACTTTTGCTGAAGACCTATTACGATAAATGTGTATACTATACACATGTTTTTATCTGGGTTTGTTGCAAATTGTTAAAAAAAAACTTCAAAGAACTGCGATGTGTCTACCAGATAGCGTTGTCTCTCAAAACCTTACACAAAATTAATTAAAACATTGGAGCAGGTCAAAAGTCAGTATATAAACCGATCTCATAATTCTGATAGCAGATTGTCGGACACTTCTTCTGAAAATAAATCGTAACAACGAAGTAATTAATACTTGTTAACAACGCTTTTTTGAAGAAAAACATTCAAAAGTTCGTAAGTTACTACTAACCGCACACTGTTCTACATATTCTCTGTGACCTGCATGACAGCAAATGTATGGGTTCAATTTACAGTACCATGACAAATTACCAAGTTCCGTGACGAGTTCGTGTTTCACTTTTTTGATTTACAGAATTAATTAAAACTCCCCTAGACGAATTATTGTAAGTTCGTCCCACGTCTGAAGGCTGTCATGGGATGCAGACCCATTCCTTTTTTAAATTCGCATATTGATCAGACGATGTATGATATTTAGACAAAAGTTTGCCTTATTTATATGGAAAAACTGAACCGCCCTAATTGATGTTTATTGAATTCACATTCTCTTCCCGTCATGGCAGTATCAAATGGGAAAAGTAAATTGCACGAGATGCATAGACAGAATCCGAAAGGTACTTAAGACTAGGAAGTCTAATGATCTGAAAGGACTGAGTCAGTAATAAAGCCATAACTCTTTATAGTATACACTTTTAAAAAAGTTTTTGTTTAACATGACAACGACGAGTTTAAGTATTAGTACATTGATGTTTGACGATTGTTCCAACGTATTTAAACGTGATTAATGACATGTGGAGAATAAAACACCTTTTTTCCCATGTGTTCATTTCAATGTAATATTATCACGTACAAATTAAAAAAGGACGATATGCTACTATATACTTCGGTGTATTATCTGAGTACTAGTTATTTCTTATTTAACTTATGATAAGTACACTGAGAATAATCATATATTCTATTTAACACCAGGACTAGTTCTCAACCATTTAATTGTGCACAAACACATTAAAGGTGAGAAAAGAACTTACATACTTGCACTCGATTTACAAATCATGGGGTAAATCGAGTCAGTCATGAAGATTAAGTACGAATTGTTCGTTTGTTTGATAAACGTATGTACAAAACATTATCCTTTATTTGCATATTTTACTTGTAAAAAAATATATAATGTTGAAATAAACAAACCATAAATCTTATAAATACATGTATCTGTATTTCCAATTTGTCGGATACAACCAATATGAGGAGCCAAATCATGTTTTATTCTTGCGGTGATGTTATATTAAGTGTGTCGTGTTCTTTAGTTGTTCATGCTTTTATTTTCAAAAATTAGACAAACAAATGTTATTTTAAATAATGATGAGAAAACACCCGCATACCCGTGTTCAATACAACAAGCCTTGTCTGTTAATGGCAGAAACGTGTTCAAAGTGACCGTATACTTGTTCCAATTGTGTTTGTCATTTACGCTTTACATGTTGGTTTTTAGTAAACGTCTTAAACACCGTGTTGTGTTTTTTATTTCAAAAGCCTAAATATAACTCTTATTTAATTTAAAGTATCATTTTGTTTATTAAAATTGCCTGTGTTTTCATCAGGTTTGCAGACTAAATTTTATCTTTGCTAATCTCGGAAATTTATTTATACATTATACAGATTGCACTCTCATTATCCAATTTGTCGAACATTTTGCCAAAACACATACACGCCGATTGTCCTTTATCAAAGAGTTATAAATTTTACTAAGAACATCTCCAGACTCAGACACTAAAATAGCCTTCTGGAATGTCATCAATATCAGTCCAAACAGTTCGAATACAAGCGCGTCAGCCACTACAGTACTATATCAAGTGTACGAACTGGCAGCCACTACAGTACTAAATCTAGTGTTCGAACTGGCAGTAAGTGACACCACTAAATCACTGCATGAAGGTCCGGGCGACGGAAGAGGTAAGA
>VMBQ01000675.1:0-40905 GCA_007657795.1 Dreissena rostriformis
TACTAATACTACTACTACTACTACTAATACTACTACTACTACTACTACTTCTACAAATACTACTTATACTACTCTTACTACTACAAATGCTTATGGTAGTACTACACAGCACTAATAGTAATAGTAATATTACTTTAACCAAAATGTATTGGTCTTCTTCAAATGCTTCTACTACCTACTCATGCTTACATAATTTCTAATATAAAATAAGAACAGCAACAGAAGCAACAACAGAAACAACAGCGACAATTCTTGCTACTGTAATATCTACTAAAACAACAACAAGCAAAACAGCAACAACTACTACTATTTTTATGAGTACTACTACTTTTACGTTTACTAATACTACTACTGCCACCTATTCTACTATAGTGGTAGCGACACTTAAGTAAATGGTTATCTTAAAACAAATATATATGTTTTTTTTTCGAATACAAGTGGTATTACAGGTTTGTCATTTATAATTATATTCATTTTATATTAACTGACATGCTTTAGAAAATCGTTGATTATTGATACATCAATTACGTTTTATAATTTATGTCATAGCCAAGGAAGACGCAAAGCAATTGTCCACACTACTATGGATTGCAACGACTTTGGGATTATGTCTGCTGGTAGTTGGGTCCACCACCATTGCCTGTCTGTGTATCCGAAGGAAGAAAAGTAAGAATATTATTAAATGAACTATATGATAGGGTTCTGAAATCTTGATAACATGAAGGGATTGAGCTGATACGTGTATTTATTTCATTGAATTGTGCATGAAAACTTTGTAATTATGTTGCTATTGAATATTATTACCATTGAGTTACTAAATTGCCACTACATGAACTTTCTACTCCCTTTTATTTTATTTTAATTTGAATCTCGATTTTGTGATAGTAATGATACTTTTTACAAGTGTAATTTTTGATAAAATTAGTGCTAGCTATGATGTTGGGCTTAGTTAAACCATCAACCGATTTAAATTCACAATGTTTTGTATTGACCGTTCTAATGCGTGTTGACCGAAGTGTTGATCCGTGTGTTTTGTTAAGTGTTTGTATCGTACGTAGTGTCGTGTATTGTATAGGCGATTGGCAAATAACCGAATAGTGGAGGTCAACAAGAAAATCTCTCCTAAGTTTCCGTTTTTCTATATTGTAAACGCTTTAGTAGAAAAACATTATCCTAATCGACCAGATTTTGATATTTTGATAGCAGATTTTTGTTATAAACAAAACATATAATTAATAATAAAAAAATCTAACATAGAAAAGACTGTTTTTATTCCAAATTCAGGGAAGAGGGCTCTGAAAGCAGTTCAGCAGTAAGTGCATACGTTTCAAACATATTACTGTTTGCAAAAATTTAAAGATTTAAAAATATAACTGAAGTATAAATAAAAATGGTAAAAATTGTATTGAAATCACCGTTATCAATAACAGTATATAGTTTAAAATGCATAGATAACTGCGGTTTTTAATGTTTAGGAATCAAATAAAAGCATCGGATAGTCCACAAGGTGAGTGCTTGATATCCTTCCAATACCAAGTTATATAAATTACACAGTGCGCCATACGTCAGTCCTTAAATAATACATGCTTCACTTTATTTGTCTCATGGTGCATATGGAGATTTACACCGCCATTGGTTCACTTAATACAACGTACACATAATTTTATACCATGTGTAATTGAAAAACATAAGTTATTAACACGTATAATATGTTATAACCTTTTACACGCATTTATTGTCAACTGAGATATATTTTATTGGCAGAATTGAATGATGGCAACGGCGGTCATTATGATGTCTGGCCCGACGACGGTAATGACGACAACAGCGACCATTATGATGTATTGCCTGACGACGGCCATGAAGACTTTATCGTTCCGTATGCAGTCGTCCATTTGGACATTTCAGAGCGTGATGCAACATCAATGTACACGTATCTCCAGGTGTGTTGTAACATTCAAAGTGATGCTTCTAGGTTACTCAGATATGTGATGAAGTACTTTATACATTTAAATGTATTCGTGTTCTCATACATTTTTTGATCTGCTAATGTAATTGGCAAGAATAACTTAAGTTAAGATACAAGCAAAGGTATTCCAGATCTTATTTGATTTGCCATACGTAAACGTTAACTAGAGCAATTTCATGCCAATACATCGCAAGCCATATTAGGAAGCTAAATTTAAATAAAACATTTTGAAACATGCACACATACAAGTGTACAAGTAATTGAATTTTTCGGCTTATTGTGAGATCGGCACGCCTTAAAACCGTCTGAACCCAAATGGTGTTCATCGTCCGGTCCAAGGCAGTCCAATGCAATACAACAAATTGTTATCATTTTAGGCTTTGTGTTATGTTTTCGTTACTGTCTTGTGTTGTTATGGCAATCGGTATCTCGCCATGAACAAACTACGTGCGTATAGTCGAAAGGTTTTGTTTTCTAGTGATGTCTTAGGAGTTTCATTATTCCTATATTTTATTTAAAAATGACCCACAGATGAAAGAACATCCATACACTGGTTTGCGAGGATCCAGCTTCATGTCCACAGCATCGTCTTATGTATTGGGCCGAGTAGCTGAGAGCGAAACTCCAGTTGAGACACATTTTGCAGTTGCCGAAAAACTAGACAATGTCGCTATACCGGAGACAAAGTACATGGCGGCCGAAGAACGTGTTAATATATCTACAGAGAAAACAGCTAACGCAGAGGCCGGAAAACTCTTTAACGATGATAAAGGTGAGGCGAATGTTGAAGTGGCCAAACAAAATGTAAATTACAGTCCAGGGAAGACACATGTACTAGAGGATGAAGAACGAATGTATGACAATCAAGTGAAGACAAATTACGCAGAGACTAACGAGGAGGAAATTGACGACAAAGGGGAGACAAATTACGCAGACTTCGAACTGTTGGAAAATGACAGTCAAGGGGAGAACAACAAAGAATCCGAAAACGCTGAGTACCATTTTGTAGTAAAATGATGTACACATAAAGGCAATCTCGCAACTTCCGGTTTAACAAGATGGCTGATGTTTTTTTTCTGTAAGAGACTGAGAATGTTAATTTAATACGGTGTCCCGATGTAATGGATATGTACATATAAAACGGATTTACGAAGGTTTTGTGTGCCACTAGTGTTAAGTAGTCAATGCTTTATCAGTGATTATTGACAGTAAACAGTCTTTTTTCAACCATAACGGGGGCGCACATTTTGGCGCGCAGTGAAAATTATTAAAATCAATGCTTAACAAACAGCTAAAACAACAGCAGAAACAAAAGCCTAAACCTAGATCTAAACCTAAACGAAAACGAAACTCGTCTTCTCCGTCACATCAAAATTTGTTCAATAAAACACATTTATCTGAAAGTGAGTACGAGAACGATAGTGATTCTGTTTTCGTCAATTCATCAGCACGCTCAAAGATAACGTCAAACGTCTCCAGTGAAGACATTGTACAGCTAAGCAAACTAATCGTGCAACAAATCGAGCCGGATTTACTGAATGAAATATCAATAAAAGTTCAGATTCTTATTGACATAGAAGTAAAGCGCCAAACTGCTCACCTCAGAGATGAAATCACAAAGTTAAAAATCGAAAATGATCATTTACGAAAAGATCATGAAACTCAACACCTAGAAATTGACGAACTTGAGCAGTATGGGCGACGAATGTGTCTTAACATAACAAGCATTCCTGGCGATACATCTGACCCCCATACCACCGGGTGGAGGAAAAAGTACTCCAAATATCCGCCACAAATGGCATTCAACTCATAAAAGAGGACATTGATCGGTGCCATAGAGTCGGCAGGAAGGAAGATGGCAACCAGCGAAAAGTGATAGTGACATTTACAAATAGTAGCGCCCGTCAAAGGTTATATAAAGCCAGGAAAAATCTAAAAGATGGCGTTTTCATACAGGAGAGCCTAACTAAATTTCGTGAAGTACTTGCATATGAAGCCCGACAGTTGGTCCGAAGCAAGCTTTTAACCAAAAGTTAGATCGCTGGTTGCAAAGTATATGGACTTCTTCCTGACCACTCCGGCAACGGTGCAAAGCGCATAATGATACGCGACAGGGCAACAGTTACATCAATCCGAAATGGTAAGCCACTGGCTGAACATATGGACTGACTGTACTAACATTAAAAGTACAAACACTAATAGTAAAATGGGGCTTCAAAGACTACTCTCGTAGCATAGTATTTGTTATCTCACTATTAAACGTTTTGTGAACATACCTTATTTAAGACGATCATGCTGATGCTCAATCTGTAATTACAATGTAATATCTACTTGATACCATTTGCGAATTAACCAGAAATGGTACCCAGAACATATTAAGTAAATTGTGTATCCATTTCATTATCACATGAAATCAAGTATTTAGCATATAAAGGCACTCGTCGTTTGTTCCAAATTCACATTGTTTGGATACTTATCACTGTAATCCGTTGTCTTTTTGTCCTCTTATCACCACAACTATAGTCGGCTATCTTTCTATATGGTCTACATGGTCCAGTAAAAACATGCGTCTCCTAAGACAATGCCATCTTCATTACAATGATACTTTCCCTGTGTGTACCAATATCTTTTTTAAATTAAAAATGTTAATACTTTTATTATCCGAATTCCAAAAACAATATTTCAAAGTCGGCTTTTGACGATATAATACAGCTCCGTGTATTCACTAAGCACGACTAAGCAGTATTTTTACAACACATGGCATACTTGCCTCGCACGTTACAAGCACTGGATTGATTTAAAATACACACTAAATCTATTTCCTATATCCACATAAACCGTAGAATGCAAATCTTAGGCTATTAAACACATACATGATGTGTTATCCAGTAAACATCGTGCATTTACCAGCTTAATCACGAAATTGTATAAACATCAATCCGTGTATACTTTCGACTACACTACTGTACAAATATCAACCAGTGTATCTGGCATGAGGTTCAATACACCGTGAATACCCTTATACGAGTGTTAACACGACGGACTGTATCCTGTCGAAAATAGAGGCCATAATCGATTAAGGCGTCATGTGTCAGCCTACTAGTTCAAATACTATTTTTTTTACAAATGTTTACTAGTATCATAACGATGGTGATCTCTAGCATTTACTGACACAGATACCACATCATATTGTGCTAACAAAATGCATGCTATGTTTCTCAGAAATGTTGTATTTAGTGTTCACAAGTTTACTTAATAGTATAATTATATCGTAAATACAATTGAGCTTGATGTTTGGACATTTTGTTAACCTGCGTAATTGCTCTCGATTTAGGAGATCTGTGTAAAAATTGTAGAACGAAGTAACTAAACGCGATTAATGAGAATATTACTGTATCTTCTTCATGCTTAGTGTTAATGTTCTCATATCATATTGTGCTAACAAAATGCATGTTATGTTTCTCAGATTTTTGTGTTCAGTGTTCACAAGTTTACTGAATAGTATAATTATATCGTAAAATACTGTTAAATAGAACAATTAGCTTGATGTTTGGACATTTTGTTAACCCGCGTAATTGCTCTCGTTTTACGAGAAATGTTATTGTATCTTTTGATACCAGGTGGTGATCTGTGTAAACATTGTAGAACGAAGTAACTAAACGCGATTACTGAGAATATCTTTGTATCTTTCTCATGCTTAGTGGTGATTTGTTTTTTCTCTTTGCTATTATTTGAAATCTAGGTTGAACTGAACAATTTCAATCGATTTAAAAGAAATTTTCATCGTATCTTTTTGCCTGGTGTTGACCTATGAAAACATTAAGTAAATACGTAGTAATTTAAACATTGTTGTTGATTTTAACATACGATTAGGTCTTAAATAAATCTAAACTTTGCCTATTGCATGTGAATTTTGATTCAATAATAACTTATATCAACGAAGCATGGATATGCCTCCGACATGAACTATTGTTGACCGGGACTAGTTGATTTTTTTTTGATGATGATGATGATGGTACAAATGTGCAAATTAAAATCGTGCACAAACGCATTGAGGTATGAATTAAAAAAGAATATGCCAATAAACCAGCGCCGACGCCAGGTTCATTATATTATATCGCTCTCTGTAAAATCCTGATGGTGGATAGGGGAGGTAATCCTTTTTTGATTACGTCCCATGTAAATAGCTACGGGAAAGCGTCTTAACGTCCATAACACGGCCAATGTTATAGTGTTTAACTTTTTCTATAAAGACCCCTTACCTTACAGATACATTAATTGTCGGGTGTTACTTTTTCCCCGATCAATCATTCGAAAGTATTGTTTTTTTTTTGAAGAACAGTTTAAAAATGCTGCGATTTGTTTTCTGTATCGATCAAATGTATTTACTGTTTTATAATTCGCTGATACCACTGTGTGTGTTTAAAGAGCAGTTTAACATTTATATTATATGTTTTATATATCGTGTTGATTGTTTTCTAATTCACTGATGCAACTGTATGTCATGTATGGACATTTTATACAGCTATTTGTATCAAGCGCTAGATTTATAATAAAATAGTCTTCCATGTGGACCGCTCTCACATGGAAAGACTCATTAAAATTTTTTATAAGAGAAAAACAATGAATACCTTCGTATATTTATTCTATTAGGTAATTTAGAATTATTATATCTCGCTGACATCGGGACACTATGTGTGATTGTGCCCGATGCGGTACGTTATTATTTTAATGTTTTATTGTATTATGTTTCATACCTTTGGCTAGCTCGACCATACACGATTCATTTCTTTCAAATGTTTTGCAACAAAACCTTTGCTTGCAATTATATCTTAGACCGCCTTCTCTGTCGCATGAACCAATTCTATTTTCCATTGATATTACTACGCAATGGGTAACGACATAGCACAGTGGCGACAGGGAATCGGTCTATATGATTACCGAAACCGGGGTGTCAACTTGAGACAGACATTTCGAACTCCTGTATTTAATGTCACATTCCTCAAACAATCTACGACGTTATTCATGCTTTTTTACAATGAACCATGCACGTGCTTTGCAATATTTTATATTATGTAAGTACTTGGAACTTAGCAGTGTTCATCTCGATCTATACACTTTCCAGCGGTATGTCACTTATACGAACGAATGTGCCAACAAATTCATTCATGAAAACTACTATATAGCATCCAGTCAATTAAGTTTCTATATAATTTCTTTACGTTTTCTCCTGGTATTATCCGGCGATATTGAATGTAATCCAGGTCCTCTTAACCGTGAATGTCTCACTGTCTTTCACCTAAACATTCGAAGCATAAGAAACAAGATGAACTATATACGAGACACATTTTTTGAATGTACACATAGCATTTTATGTTTCACCGAAACACACTTGTCACATGATATCAGTGATGATCTATTACAAATTGAGGGCTTCGATACAGTGTTTAGAAAAGACATCAATGCATATTCTGGTGGGTTTATTGTCTATACTTCATCGCTTTTACGTCCACAACGAATTCTTGAACTAGAACATTTACTGCCAGAATCTATCTGGGTGACTATCAAAGATCATTCACAAACCTTCTTAATATGTACTGTGTACAGGCAACCAAGCTCAACTATGGATTTCCGGAATAAGCTAAATATTTGTATTGAAAAGGCAATTGCAATATCTCCACATATTAAACTTGTTGGTGACATAAATGAAGACCAACTGAACCCGAAATACCACAAACTTAAAGGTATAATGNTTTGCCGATGACAGCTCACTTTCAGTAACCTCAAATGACCATGCTTTTATGGAAAGGATCCTCAACAATGACCTTACCATAATCAATACATGGGCCAAACAATGGTTGGTTTCCTTTAATCCCTCCAAAACTGAAGTTGTCTTTTTTCATTATTGGACATGCCAAAACCCCAACTACATTTCGACGGCAATCAGTTGGGCTTTGTTGAAACGCACAAACACCTTGGTCGCTTGTTCAGTCAAAATGGCAAATGGCACAATCACATTAACACTATTCTTAGCAGGGCATCTAAAATATTAGGATTAATGAGAATGCTAAAATTCAAATTAAAACGTCAAACGCTAAACCAAATATACATATCATATTTACGTCCTGTATTAGAATACGCGTCGGTCATGTGGGATAATTTTACATTTTATGAAAAAGATATTTTAGAAAAAATGCAATATGACGCCGCTAGAATCGTTAGTGGTTTAACGAGATCGTCATCTATAACCAATTTACTGACTGAAAATAGTTGGGTATCACTGGAACACAGACGCTGCATTCAAAAACTTATTTTAGTTTACAAACACACAAAAGGGTTCCCTACCAGAATATCTTTCGGACATGTTTCCAACAGCCGTAAATGAAAATTCCGCGTATAACCTACGAAATGGTAGTAACCTACTTACATTACCTAGACGACTTGAAATATACTCAAACTCTGCTATTTCATCCGCAATCAAACTATGGAACGATCTTGATTTTGATATTCGTAATTCTAATACATTGAACGAATTTAACACAAAACTAAAAGAAAAATTAAAGCACCTACATTCCCCACATATTACTCACAGGGTGAGAGAACATACCAAATAATACATGCTCGAATAAGAAATCAATGTAATGATCTGAAAGCGCATCTTTTTGTAAATCACCTAACCGACTCACCCAAATGAAGCTGTGGTTACCACACCGAGGGTGCAGATCATTACTTCTTTAATTGTTCGCGCTATCAGAACGAACGGTAACAAATGTTTATAAACACGCGTATATTTCATCCAATTAATGCATCGAAACTCATGTTTGGCAAACAAACTTTGAATTACGAAGACAAGTGTAAGCTCTTTCAAGAAGTTCAGTTATTTATCAAACGAACGAAACGGTTTAATGTATAACAGTCAGGTAACCAGTAATTAATAGCACCCCTTTAAGCTTTTCTATATCAAGTTGAAAGGAAGTTTATGGTCCAGCTGGTCAGGGTTTTGTAAACATGTGTATCTTTGTTTAAAATTATGTAATTGTTTGAATATTTGTTTTCGTTTTGTCCCTTTCGTCTAATATTAAGTATACACAAACTTTCTATTAGCCACTTACTCAGTATAAACAATTTTGTTATTTTAATAGGCTGATGTATTTTACTTCTAGCTTTCATAACTTTACTTTATTAAGTATACACACACAACATTGGACTACCGATTTACCTGTATCTTGGCATACCCATCTGGTTAACCTTTACAATAAACTGTCATAATGGAGAAGGCCCTTCGATGATGTTGGTATAACTCTAGACCCAAACGATTTGTATACATGTTCTTTCAACTGTCTAGTATATGTAATTGTTTGTTAATGAATGTGTATATACAATAAGATGTGTTTAAACTACAAATAAAGGCATTGCTTCCGGAAAGTGTTTTGATATAGCTTGATCTCTGTATCAGTCAATCAAATGTTAAACTCCACCACGCCAAAGTTGTATGCAAGTGTTGTGAATATAAATATTAACTACAATCATCATTATCAAAAAAAAATAAACGCCCCGGAAATAAACCCATTGATTTCAGCATTTCTGTGATAAAGCTTTTCGCACAGAATAAGGATGTACTTTTGTTTATTTACATATCGCCATTTTGTGTTTATTGTGCTCGTTCGTTGATCTATTATTGTTGTATTTCTTTAGGGCGATATTCTGCCGTGTGTGTTTTTTTAAAGACCGAATATGTTTAGAATATTGTACCATAAATAGAGCACCAGATGTTAACTAGAATAGAGATACTTGTATTCGTTGAGCACGAATAATGTCCCAATAGCCAATGCTATTTGTTCAGGTTTTCTAAGCCTCGCTTACTATACCTTTATCAGCATATTTTCTTTAACAAGTTTAGGAACAATGTTAGAAGCAGTTAGTGAATCTCTGCGAGGAGGTTTTCGAATTCCACGAACGTGTTGAATGACAAATTAAGTTTTGAGTATTACTTTTTGAAATGTTAATGCCGGTAGTAAGCTTTGTTGTATCTATGATAGCCAACGATTTTACGTCGTTTCTTTAATTCATTTTTTTTTATTGGCAAATACATTTGTACATAGCCAAACAACATACATAAGGCATGTAATAAAGGTGTAAATAAATGTTGATAAAAAGTATGGAGTATATGATGGACATGAAAAATATTTAATGGTTGTGTAAATGTTGACAAAAAAAACAACAATAAACAATAAACATATATACATACATACTACTAATTGCAACTAGATCTTAAATCAAATGCCATTCTAGTCCATTTAGCCAAGTAAATTAATGTGTTTCTATTCGAAGTAGACATCAGTTGCTTAAATTTTATAATAGAAGACCAGCGTAGATGAAATAAAGGTAACAATAGTTTTCTATAATATCTATACAATGGAGAAATAAATGGTATTCATTCTCAATTACACCCATATTACACCTGGTAAATACTCGTTCACTTCTTGTAGTATTTCTATATATACGTTTTTCAGTGAATAGTGATTGTGCAGAACAGCGAAGTCTAGTTAAACAAATGCTATCAATATAATCTACCACAATATCTAAATAGTCTTCAAAATCAAAATTTGATTAAAATTAACGATACGTATCAAGTTTGGGCAAGTTATCAATATAACTAACCCATGTTTGTTAACTGATATCCTTTTTACGCGGACAGATACAATTAACATCACTAGTGGTTATATCAGTTTTATAATACAAAAAGACAATCCTAAATCCTGGAGCAATATCTTGAGTTTTATACTCAGTTAGTAATATGCGAATTAACATTATCAAAATCTAGCAATAATTTATTAAGTAAGGAATCTGGATTCTGCTTTATTTTGAACCAAGTTTTAATGATACGCATCTTTTTACACACTCTAAAGGAAAACGACCCAACTCGTCATGCACTGCCGCAGACGTAGTTTGTGGTCGAATAGACAATGTATGCTTAAGGAATTTAAGCCGAAAACCCCAAATATCAGTACCGTAGGTCAATATTGGCAATATCATAGCATCAAAAAGACGAGTTTTGTCAGCTATACTGAATGCAATTTTAGAAAAGAGTTTATTTAGAGAAAACATTGCTCTAGACGCTTGTTTCGATAAGGCTTTCTGCGCTTTTATCAAACGTGCTTTATCCAGATGATTAGCTTCTAATGTTTGTTCTACAGACACGACAACGTGAAAGTGGTGCAAATCTTTTAATTGCCTGTCGTTTTCACGCACTCCAAACCTCCTTGATATGGAAACTTTACCGACTCCATGGCAACAAAACGCAACAAGGTTTTGTTATTAGCGACTATTAATAGCGCTCGCGTATTTGAAGAAGTTTTTTTCGCGGATATTTGGTTCTCTTATAATTTTCGGGAATTTGCCCATGTAATCTTCCATGTGCACTAAAACCTGTTATTGGTTTTAAAATGTTTAAGAAATGAATCGTCAACTATTTAAACATGCATTCTATCCCTCACGAATATGCATTAAGTGACTTAATAATATTTCTGAAATCACTACGCCGCTACGAGCTATATTCGATTTTTAATTTATCATACTTATACGATAGCCGTTATAGAGACATCATCGCCTACGTTTTGATGTTGCCGTTTGTTGATTGATGTTAATCGATGCTTATGCAAACATATTATCAATCATATGAGCCTCGTTCAGGAACTAGGCTCATGTGTCGTCCCAATTAGCCTGTGCAGTCCGAACTGGCTTATCAAGGACGACAATTTCCGCCTGAACTTTATTTTCGTTTAAAAGAAATTTCGTTTAAACAAATAATTCCATAAAAACGGAAAGTGTCGTCCATTATAAGCTTGTGCGGAACGGACAGGCTAATCTGTTACAACACTTTACGAACATGCATTTAGCGCAGTTTTCCCAGGCTCATTTAATCGTTCCGTTGAACCTGGCAAATCCTTTCATTCGCATATGCACACCATATCTCAATCTAAGAGCTTACCTTTCATAGAAATCATCGGCTCTATGTTACAATATTCAAGTAAAGACGAGAGCAACGTGTTTGAATAGTTGATAACCTTTGCTTAAAATCTGATAGGATTCGCATATCTCGCCTTTGATTATTAAATTTCAAAAATAAAAACTTGCAATACAAATATTACGAGAGAGCGGTCTTGCGAACGAGGGTATTGCTTGCGAAAGATAGGTAAATACACGAAAAGATATCCACAAGTGTTAATGCCAATACAAGCGCAAGAAAAAGTTAAAGAATTTATATGAATTTTTAAATCAAACAGGCACCGTGTATAATAAAACATAAAACGACGTGAATTAAACGAAAACACTTAACTTATGGATTGTGATACGAGTGTGGCATTTAAAAATTAATTCAGAAAAAAAGTTAAACACTTTAAGAAAGTGAATAGAGATTTATTCATTTTATCTCGAAAAAAAATTAATAATAATAAAACGTAAACACACAAACAATAGCATTCGAGTCTACTTAAGCATAGTCGCCAATCGGAGTGTATTCGAAAAGATTACAACTAGTAAAACGTGTACATACGTTCGGTATTCTTTATGAATGAAGGTACTTTCCAGAATATAAACAAATGTTATACATTTAAATTTCGTTTGACATGAATTTTGGAATCTGCTGAATCGATTGGTATTGAATTTTCAAAAATAACAATTATGAATTTAGTTTGAGTGTGGTAACTTTTTGCACAGAATCGTCTTACACGTTGAAGTCGAATATAAAACCAGCTTTTAATTAAATTATTGATATGAAAAGCAATGTAGTACAGAGAATCATTGGGTATATTACAGACACAGAAACGTATCAGTTAACTAGATCAACTACACCAGTAGCAGTTCCATACGAGCATGTTTGCTAACAAATAATGTATCAGTGTTGTGTTAAAACAATATTCTAATGTAAGACTTAAAAATGCAAACGTTTGATATTTAGTTTTTAATCATTCAAAGTGGAATATTCCTACAAAGAAAACATAATCGGTGTGTGACATAAAGCTGTGTGTTCATTTTATGATATTTCGCAATTCCTGGCACCCCATGCCATTTCATATCACTGAACTCGTGCCATGGTTGGTGATAAAAAGAAATCAAACTACAAAATCAAATTAAACTAATAACGCACACAATATGGAAAATCGAAATTATGTACTGATATAAACAAACAGTGTTCGGGATTTATTGACATCGTGATTGTTTAACTTTAAACAAATCAGGAACCATCAGGAGCATGAACGGAAAGGGCTACATTGCCGGATGAAATGACTTAATTGATTGTGGATGTTTTATTTAATGGCGAACGCGATTGTTTCATTATTTAATGGTTTATGATTAATGCACAATCAATAATCAGAGCGGTTTATACACGAATGTAATAAATGAACAAAATAACTATTGAACACAAACAACAGTTGAAACAAAACAAGTTGAATGATCAATATTCATAAAACGTAAAAACAGCACCACGTTGTTATACTTGAAAAGACGATTCGAGATGATAGCAGAATCTAAAAATACATTTTGATTAATTGCGATTCGTCATCACTCACAGTTGGAGACATTATTACGGCTTCCATTGAAATAGGTACATATGTAGGACAGTATGCAAGTCGGATAATGTTGATAAAGGTATGATAATACATGTAGTAATCATTGCCGTCATTCTGTCATCATAATCAGCTCCAGTAGCCTCACCATCTTTAGCGCAATCATTATAAGCATCATCATCATCAACGTTATATTCATAATTGTTTCCATTTTTGTTTTTAATTGTTTCCCTTGTAAAATGTGTTGGTGTTGGGTTAGGCTGAAATTTCACTGACGATGATGATGATTACGATTGATGTTTATGACAATTAGTATGAACGTTCGGTTTTATCAGTGTTTTCGTGTAACTATGTTTCTCAAATGCTGTCACCAGATGATATTTTAACGTCAATGAATCGCCGCAAGGCGTGCCATGACTTTTTAGTAAACATAAATCAAACAGTGGTTGAGCTACAACGACAATTTGTAAACTCGACTTTAGGTATCGACAAAAACGTTGCCCTCAATATATAGAAATTGTGATAATTTAAATTCTTAACAAGCTATAACATCAGGAGAGCGAACGGAAAAAGTTATGTTGCCGTTATTACACAATTGGTCGCGCATATCGGACATTCAATGGTAAACATGATTTCAGCATCTTTTTGCAGCGGTTGGTGGACAAAACAGCGGTCTAGAGTTTGAAATACTATGATAGATTATGTTTGTGGTACATAATGCAACATGCGTTTATATTTTGTATGAACGATTCCCGATGGACGTGGAATCTATTTTAAAAACAATAATTGATATCGATTTAGGAAAAGTCCCATCACAATACATTACGGCTGTCATTGACAAAACATACGTGTAGGTATACGAGTCGGATTTGGCGAATAACGATAGGTTATATAGTCATCATCGCGGTCCTTATCGCATATCGTCAAAAACAAAACCCCCGTCATAATCAGAATCACCAACAATATCAGCAAATCTATAAGAATAATGCAACTCTGTCTTCATGTAATGCTTACTTCTAATTTCCTTTACAATATATCACAGTATATACAATACGACATTAATCCTAAAATAATGACAAAGCTGAGTTGCTGATTTGGAGCAGTGAATGCAAAGCATTGGGTGTTTAAACCAAGTAAAAGGCATGTCAAACCTCATCTCAAGAATCATCAACGGCACATTAACGACCCTGTCCCGAAACGTGACAACACCTTTTTATAATGAGATTAAACATATTAAAGTAGATGTAAAGAATGTAATTTATCATGACGGTATAAAACAAAAGGTCGGTCAATGTAAACAGGACAAATAGAAGTTAAATGGCTTTAAGGAATGTAAACAAGATAAAGCTACCGTGGCATGTACTTATTATGAGATTAAACAATGTACCGCATCGATATTCTAAGAATAAATTACAGGTGTGTTGCTTAAAGTTCAACGTTCATGAATTATCACAAGTGTTTATGCTCACTTATTTGGCATCATAATCCAGCCCGTTATGATCTCTATCGTCAACAAACTCATCACCATCTACTGCATCAAAATATACACATCGCCCTCTTCTGAACTTAAAAATTATGTAACAGAAATACAGCTATGATTGTGAGCGCGATTTGTGTGGACGAGGAATAATGCTGAAACAAACTACTATTGACGACGATGATTATCAAGATTAATGATTTTTATGATTCTGTACCTTTGATATACATGAAGATCATTTGAGTTTCAAGTATAAGTTTTTGAAATGTTTATGTCGGTAGTAAGTTTTGTTTTATGACGTGTGCGTTTGGTTAAAATAATTGCATACGTCAAGGTTTGAGGTAGCGTTATAATCAATCGTGCTATATCCAAATGATTAGCTCTTGAAGTTTGTTCTACAGACACGACAACGTGGAAGTAGTACAAATCTTTCAATTGCCTGTCATTTGCACGCACTCCAAACCACCTTGATATGGAAACTTTACCGACTCCATGGCAACGCATACACAACAAGGTTTTGTTATTATCGAAAGGTATTTATAAGACTATGAATAGTGCACGCGTGTCTGAAGAAGTTTATTCTTGGATATTTGGTTCGCTTATTTGTTTCGAGTATTTGCGCATTTAATCTTCCATGTTCACTTAAATCGGTAATTGGTTTTAAAAGGTTTTGAAATGAATTGTCAACTATTTAATCATGCATTCTATCCCCCACGAATTAACGTTTATTGACCTAATAATATTTCTGAAACCTTGTAATATATCTTCGTATTTACGAGCTTGATTTGATGTTAAATTAAAAGTACTTAAACGAAAACCGATATAGAGACATCATGTCCTAAGTTTTGATGTTGCCGTTTGTTCATTGATGTTTATTGACGCTAATGCAAACATATTGACATGAGTAATATACGGAATATTACTAACAATATGTGATACGCCTTAATACTCCAACGGCAGACGCTTAAATCTAATAAATATCTATATCTAAATGTTTGTTATTGTATTTTATATCACTTAACACACACTGTGTATTCCAGATTAGTTATCAATGACGCGAACATCGACTTTGTTGTCAGAGAACTTTAGTAAAGCTAATATTTATATTAACCCAGCCTTGTGGTCGGTAGTCAATAAAAAAGATCAAACAATTCTATTATTAGAAGGTATTGATACATGATTGGATTGTTTTTTTTTTATATCTATAACAAGTGCTCAACGGACCAATACATTCATACCTTAAAAGTTCATTTTGTACTTTTAAGCAAAACGACAATGTATATTCGACACCATTATACCAATAGTTAAAACTGTATATATACATTTCATGGTTGGAAATGATACTTATAGATTTTTACATATCAATATGAATATTCAGTGTTATTCTTTTCGATTACAATTATTCAAATTGCATGGTATGGTCTTAAAATTTCAAGACAGCAGTTATTTAAAATTGGTATCGAAGTACCTGAATTACTTTTCAACAACTTCAAAAAGTCAAATCCGTTGATCGCTTCCATGAAAAAAATGTATTGTTTGATTAACAGTATTTCTTGATGTTTATCATTTTCGAGGGCTTTGTTATATGCATGTATTCTTGTCAAAATGATAGAAAATTACTTATGTAAAATTGATCAAATGCATGTATCATAACTTACAAGAAAGGAAGATGTCCATCAATGCCAGCGTTAATGAGAGAATTTGAAGGATGTTAAGGAATAACAACTAAAAGTATAAATGAAACTGCGTTTGCATTAAATATTATAAAACAACCTCAAACGAAGGGGATTACTTGAAAACGCCAAAATAATGGGAATAAACATCCAATACAAGGTACATATTTGTTATCTGAAGTTTTTTGTACTTCTTTCGTGTCAATTGTCGAAATAGTGTTTTGATCACTAAACTGAACTAAAGCAACTTGTGAACATCATTCGAAAGCAGAGTTGAGTTTAATTTTTGTTCGCATCAATATAATCTATTAAAGTTAGTGAAAGAAATTCATACACATCGAGTCTTGTGTGAATGACGTTTCTTGATTGGTAGATAACTACATTGGAAAAGAAAACAGCACATAAAATGTGTATACAAATGCATGATGGTGATCGGATTCAGTATAATTAAAATAATTTTAAAGATTATTAAAAAATAACCCCATTCCGTTTACCTGTCTACCTGAACGTTATTGCAGTCAAATTAAGTGACGTTCGACCACAATAAATGTGTAAAATATCAATATATGTGTAACGGTCAAAATCCGCACAATAGCAAGGATTGTCATGACATTATTTAATTACCAATTCATTCCCGCACAGAACCGGGATAATATCGGAAAAAGTCAAATGACGAATCGCATATTAATTGTAAGCACTTTCCGATAACAAGAGTTTGTGACAGATCCACACATGTATGTAATTAGCGACACGTTGAGATATTATTCTTCGTGAAACATATGTTACAGCATTCTGACACGATTACGGGGTCTTTAACATGACGCGTGTTATTGTGGTCAACTAAACTGACATTGTAAGAGTTAACAATTCTTTGAGATTATAATACCCAACAATATTGCCTAATACTTGGTGACTCCTCAAATGAAGTACGTGACATGATTTAGGTAGTATCACTTGATTTATACCATTGATACTGATAGTAAGTGGACATTTCGAATTATTTTGTAATGGTATTCAACTAACATCAATGAGCTTGTTATTGTGTTTCATAGCTGGCGAATGTTTAATACTTAATGTTTAATTGTTATTTAAGTCGATTTTAAAGGGGCATATCGTAGGCTAATAACGTATAATATATAAAATAAGATTATATTTTAATAAGTATTTATTAGAGCTATTGTGATTTGTGCTGGCGTGAGTATAAAGCCCATTAAAGGTATGATCGAAAACAAACACAACAGTTTTGGCATTTGTATATTTGTATTTATGATGTTATCAATATAACATTATAACTTCATAAATATCTACATAAAATGAGGACATTCGCATTGTTTTAATAAATGCCTACGTCTAGGGGGAATACCATTCATATGCCCCTTTAAAACCATCAGAAATGCTGCTATAATTTGGACCAAAATGAAGTTGCAAGCCAATAGTATCAGGAAAAATGGAATCAACTTCGTATATCGAGGTATTACAAGCATTAAAACATAGTGATACAAATGTGTATACAGTGATATGCAAGTACGTCTTGCTATAAAGGGCGGAAAAAACGTACACATCGAATTATTACGATAGCATATGACTTAAACATAAATGTCAGTCTATTTCAAATTATTTTCATAGCATCTTATGGGGAGCGTTTCAAATTGTGCTACCAAAATAAGTGTACAAATTGATTATTCTAATAAACTCTTAAATCGGAGAGGGGACTTCATAGGAAAAACGAAAAACACTTATTCAAGTACATCTTGACAATAATGATGGTTTTACTCTAATTTGTATGTGCTTCCGACCTCACTTAGTTTTGATTTACCACTTCTCGTTCTCAAGAAGAAATTACCAGCCGTCATAGTTCTCAAGTACTGGTTGGCGTGTGCAGGCATGGCTTGGTGTAAAGAACACTTCCTTCTGTAGTCTGCAAATGGTATATGTTAAATTATTGAAAGAATAAAAGGTATTAAAAGACCCTCACCATTTTTTATTTGAATCGTGACACTCACATGAAAGTTATTACCTTTCAGAGTCATGAAAGAATGATTCCATACGCTAATTTTGTGAAGATTTAATGTGAGTTGAACTAACTTGTTTGCTTAAATGGGCACGTTATCTTTGTGTAAGTAGAAATAACATTTTTTACGTATACGGCCCAAAAAATTGCCGATTTTTAAGTTTGTAATTTATCCTGCTGTTCAAGGACCCTTGAATTGAGCCAACGATTATATGACTAGTTGTTTAAGTCTTAGTCAGTTTCACTTTTGCGGTCTTTATTTTGTTGAGGTTTGACGTTTAAGGAATTCAAGGTTTCAGTTCGCTGTTCATTTGAAGAAGGCTCAGATATCAACTGCACAGAAAGCGTCGTGCTAGATGTCTGATCTTCAAGAAGTTAAGGAGTCCGGCGGGTAGTTTGCTCATCTGGCTCCGTAGGGATCGCATTTTGCAATAACAGCGCAGCACGAGTATTTTGTTCATTATGCATCCAAATAGTTGGCTGGTTCTGGTATTCTACGTTGACAGGACTCATATAATTTATTTGTTCATCCAGTAATACATGTTTGGGTTCAGTGTCGTCTTCGTGCACCAGAGATGTTTCGATGTGCGTGCTGGATGCAGGTATATTCATGTCGCCAACTTCCTGTACGGGTTCTCTTATATTTCGTTCCTTTTGAAGAAGTTGTTAGTCAGTCCGGATTGCTGGTGCAAATGGAGCGGATGATCTACTAACGCCTGAAAGTCGAACATTCTCAAGAGGAGAAACTACAACCTTGTGTGCTGTTTGATCAGGTGAACCATTGGGGTTTGGCGGAGGCTGATTATGTCTAGAGGTGTAACCTCTTTGGGAGCTGTGTTTTCATGTTCACCGGCTGGCCATGGAAAACTAAAACTTCGCCTGTTTCGATTTCTTCTAAATTCAATGTACCTTCTTCGTGTGATCGGTGCATTGATGGACGATGTCAAGAGGACCCAGTTGATCTCATTCATGTCGTAATAGTCGAGAGTGTTACAGTCATTTAGTGTATCAGGAACGACGGCGCCTCTCTCTCGTGTGACTGCAATCATTCGTGCACGCCTTTCGTCTGGTATAGTGTATTTGAAAACAAACAAATATAATCAGTCGAAAACTCACAGATATGTATAAGTCATATGAGTTAAGAAGATATACTAAACCATAGTTAATGCCATTTGCTTTCGAATATTGCGCAAAGAAGAAGTCTTAATAACACATTTAATGATAGACGAATGCATGAGAAGTACAACATTTTTAGATATAATACTGCATTGGTTAAGGAAAGTGCAAACGCAGTAAATACAACTGATAATTAATACTTTTTTATGAATAACATAAAGTGTCTAGCAATATTTAACCTGTCGACAATTCTTGTGCGAATTGTTGCTGGAAGACGAAAAATCTGCTCTGAAGAAACGACCTTGATAGGACTATGATCACTCTGCGGCAACTGAAAACGAAAAACAATAGATATATAACACAATATATTTTTTGCAAATGTGTACCAAACTTAGAAAACAATTTTTATAATGATTGTGATAATTATGTAACAAACAAATATGTAAAGGATATGCCACTGCAAATATTTTTTAACACTAATTATGCAATTCTTAATACACATGACCTTGTACGCATTTATGATACTTTTGAAAACAGCTGTCAAAAAGGTCAAACTACGACTTGTTACAGATTTATTACCAAAATTATTTCGGCATTATTGAGAAGTTACTCTTGTTTAATACTTTGTTTCTCTTCTGGAACATTCAAATGGATCCAAAATGGTTCTGGTGCGTTTAAACACATGGCTGCAACATCGTTCATTTTTCGTTTATTTTCCTAGGTGATCATTTTCAAAAACTATCGAAGGTAAATGTCTTATTTCTTATCATCCTGAAGATGCTTATCCCATTTGTTCTTATACAATATCGTCCGATTTCGAAAATGTTTCCGTTCTATTGAAATCAATGACCGCCAGGGAATGGGAAGTTTTTACCTTGATTGTTTGTTATTTTAAATGTATGTGAACCTGTTCGCAACCGTTTCTTTTTTGGGGGTCTCTGATGAGGACATGTGTGACTTTTTTCTCTTGTTTTATTTCTGAGTAAACTCACATGCAAAATATTCTTTGATGTTCATGTGATATTTGTTTTGAGCTGACTATAAATTAGTTCTAACTATAATATCAGACATGAAACATTTTCAATTTTCTAAAACAATAATAACATCGAATCGTCGCAAGAGATGGGGTATTAATGCGGAATCTATATATATCATAGCAAAGAAATGGGAGAGGTTTTGTGATGGCCTAGCAGCTTAGTCAAGAGTACACATGTACTGATAGCGAGGGACCCGTGGTTTGAGTCCTGGAATAACAACATTATTTTATATCCATCTTCTTTTTAGCAAACGTAGGAATACGGAACTTGCAATCCCAAATAGATTGTGTCCTTGTCGGGATAGGCTTTACACTGTGACTCGAACTCGAGAACGAACTGAACGTGCTTGAGGCAACGTTACAATATCGACTTTTATTTTGTGACACCTTGTGTAAGACGCTTCTAGGTTCACCCGGCAGAGCATTCACATTGCTAACAAGAGCAAACATATCATAGTGCCATGCTGGCTGCACACGTATCTCCAAACGCCGTCATTTATTTGATTAATGTATATTTATTTCAATGTATATTTCAAGTGTGCGATATCCGCCCTATATCATATTATAACATAATTTTATATCCATCTTCTTTTTAGCAAACTTAGGAACACGGAACTTGCGATCCCAAATAGATTTTGCCCTTGTCGGGTAGGCTTTACACTGTGACTCAAATTCGAGAACGAACTGACCGTGCTTGAGGCAACGTTACACAATCGACTTTAAACGTTTATTTTGTGACACATTGTATAAGAAGCCTACCTAATTCACCCGGCAGAGCATTCATCCTGCTAACAAGAGGTTACAGATTCAAGTGCTGCACACGTATCTCCAAACGGCCACATTTATTTGTATTAATGTATTTTTATTTCCATTTATATTTCAAGTGTGCTATATCCACCCTATATTAAACTGGGTTGACTAATTCATAAAGAAGATTTGTTATTCCGTCGAATAATGCGATGATTCAATATGGCTTATATACATACAATTTTAAAACGGTTTATAATTTTATTATAAATTTTGAATAAAAAAAAGATAGATGTTTATTTAAAAGGTAGCACCTTTCGAAAACAGTTTTCACGCGTCATTATACTCGAATGCGCATCATATACAATAGTTGTTTGTAATCGATTTGTAACGCGATTATTCACATATTACGTGTCATTCATTATATAAAATGTGCAAAGGAGTAACGAGTTCTACTATCTATGTATCTATCTACCTGCCTGCCTTCCCGCCTTTCCGCCTACCCACCTGCCCGCCTTCCCGCCTGTCCACCTGCCCGCCTACTAGCCTACCCGCCTACCCGCCTACCCGCCTGCCCGCCTACCCGCCTACCCGCCTACCCGCCTTCCCGCCTATATATCTATCTATCTATCTATCTATCTATCTATCTATCTATCTATCTATCTATCTATCTATCTATCTATCTATCTATCTATCTATCTATCTATCTATCTATCTATCTATCTATCTATCTATCTATCTATCTATCTATCTATCTATCTATCTATCTATCTATCTATCTATCTATCTATCTATCTATCTATCTATCTATCTATCTATCTATCTATCTATCTATCTATCTATCTATCTATCTATCTATCTATCTATCTATCTATCTATCTATCTATCTATCTATCTATCTATCTATCTATCTATCTATCTATCTATCTATCTATCTATCTATCTATCTATCTATCTATCTATCTATCTATCTATCTATCTATCTATCTATCTATCTATCTATCTATCTATCTATCTATCTATCTATCTATCTATCTATCTATCTATCTATCTATCTATCTATCTATCTATCTATCTATCTATCTATCTATCTATCTATCTATCTATCTATCTATCTATCTATCTATCTATCTATCTATCTATCTATCTATCTATCTATCTATCTATCTATCTATCTATCTATCTATCTATCTATCTATCTATCTATCTATCTATCTATCTATCTATCTATCTATCTATCTATCTATCTATCTATCTATCTATCTATCTATCTATCTATCTATCTATCTATCTATCTATCTATCTATCTATCTATCTATCTATCTATCTATCTATCTATCTATCTATCTATCTATCTATCTATCTATCTATCTATCTATCTATCTATCTATCTATCTATCTATCTATCTATCTATCTATNGGGGGGGGGGGGGATAATAACATTCAAGGATCTTACCTAGCAAGTTTACCTATGTCTTGGCTAACCCCGAATTGCTTATCGTGAATGAAGTTTTACATTCGTTAACTTTCTGAACACGACGATGTTTGGAATATATTATATGTGAGTATAAGAGCGGGTTATCCTTTCTGTTTGTTAGCATATTCCAGCAAACATCCGCATATGTCCGTATACTACCCATATGGAGCCCATATTGCAGCACATTAAGGGAAAAATAAATTAAAATATATTTATTTTGTATACATGTATTGTGGTTGCGTTCGTTTGTGGGAACACGATTCTAGACAATTGTTGTTTATCAAAAAGTGTTTATATAACACTAAAGACATATAATGTTTGGCTCATATGGAACCCACATTTGCCTTATTACGAACTTCTGGCGGCGCCAACAAGTAAGAAAACACCCGGTTAGTTATCATAATTGTTGATATATATGTTATATATTTTATGCATTACGTTGATATCCCTCGATATCCATCTGTCCTATAGGAGATGCATACTTGTTATACACTCAGTAAGTAGAAGTTCAAGATGCCTCAAGACAACGAGCTCAAGACGGTGAGAGGCAGAAGTAATGTAAAAATCATTACAAAATGGATCCCAACCTCAACCACCATTGATCTTAAATGTTGCTGATAAAAATATGGAAGTCTTGAAATATGTAATGTTTAAGTAATATGCCGGATAGCTCAAAATATAATGTATATTGGCAGCCAATATAGGACCCACATGCTGCCCTTAAGGGTTCCAGATGCAGCATAATTATAGAGTTTGCCCATATGTTTATTATGTGTTTCGCATATAGTACCCATATATCTTGCTCGATGGACACGTTTAACAAAAACTCTTAATCTCAAGCAATAAGGGTTAAACTAAACCATAGTATAACATGTGAGTACCATGCAGGAACAATTAAATCCATTCATGTGTAATAATATTTAAACCTTCTTGTGCTATATAGGGATAAAGACGTGTATTTTGATTACAAGGTGCATAATACAGTAAAGTTGTACCGTTGAAACGCGTATTTAATTGCTAGAAAGACGTCCAGCTTATAACCCGCACCCATGTACTTATGATGCTTAATTAAAAACATTATAAATGCTCTTACTTACTAAAAACACTGCTTTTGTATTTTTTTATGAATAAGTTGTAATGAGCTGAGGATTGTTGTGTTATACATGTTATGCATAATAAGATTTACCTAATTCGATCTCATATTTGTAACTTGGACGAAGGTATACCTTCATTGTCTGAATATGTGACAAATAGCCATGCCTTCTCAATTTTGCAGGAAAATCCTCCGTCATATCCTCAGTCATAACGAACCGACATGTAATATCGTACAATGTCAACCACTGCGTTTAATCAGTTCAGCGTTACACTACAACATTCGTTACATATTTTAAGATTTTCATTATTGTGATTTCCCAATGACCATAGGTACTTACCTTCCGTGTGGAACGACCAGGCTTCTGAAATAATAAAATTAAACTAAAATATGTTTGCAACAGTGACTATTAGGGTTTGCAACAGTGATAACTATATAACACTTTAGAATGTAATTGATGTTTAAAGATGATCGTGTATGTGATATGAAGATAATAACCGATTCTCAAACACGTAACAAAATGTGATTTTAAATTGTTGTAAACCGATAATTTATGTATACATAGAAGGTTTATTGTAGTTCAATGCCTCCGTTACACAGTATCACATTTAAGGTAAGCTAAAATAAACAGTCCAAATTATTTCAGTAATTTGAATTTGAGTATATATACGTAAATATATTTTATTACTACTATAAGACAAGTTGCATTATTAAATCAATTATTACATCTTGTTAAGTGGACATTCCTGAATCGTGGTTTTATACAACACAATTCCGTTTAAATCTCCGCAAATGTCCAACAACCATTTTTGGACGTAATGTCTGGAAAACTCGTAACTTAAACTGGCCCAAATGCGTATTTACTGGCAATTCATACAGAAATAGATTTTTATTCTGGTATGTTTTACTGTCCATAAGGTCAGTATTTTTGACCACCCAGTTGTACTGGCTTTGCTCGCGGGTTGACATACTTTCACAGAGACAACAGTTCAATTGTATTTCGAATTTATGGGCTCATTATATGCAATGTTCTCACTGAAAACGCTGTGTCAGTTAACATTTATGTAAACTGTCCGAGCACTCATTTGAACGTATAATACAATGGTATAAATTGAAAGAATGTGTTCGTTCTAACCAGTATCTCTAAGAAAAGTTGGTGTTTGTTTTCAAATAAAAAGCGCACTACAATTTACACAACAATTGAAGTAACTTTTCGAAGTTGCGTCTCTTATTTATCATATCTTTGTTCTTAGCTACTCTGACATTTCATATCGGTCTGTTCAGGTTTTACAGTAGATATAAGGACATATATATTTAAGAATCAATATTACTAGTTAATTTAAACTTTAGTATGCTTCGCCTTCGGAGAATGTTCTATTTGAGTGGTTATCGTCTGTTAAGCACGTGCGGAAACTACTCTCCATCAGCAAGGATACGGCAATAGCATCACTTAAAATGTCTTGCGATGTCAACGCATATGCGCAATCATATTCGAAAAGTAAGTATTATTTATATTTTACCTACGGAGTTCTAACATCGAATTCGCAGCACTAAGAATTGCCTCGGTTGACGTTCCGTTGTCATTCGAAGACCAGTTTTGTCCAACATTTTTTTTTTTTAAGTATTGAAAGCGGACTACGACGACATTCACTTATAGGAGACAGTTTCGACAAAAATTAATATGTACCATTGTATATAAGGGCGGTGTTCTGAAATAACTTATTCAGCTATTCAGCTCTGTCATATAATTTTTGCTGGACTATTGAGTCAACAATCTTAAAGGCATCCCCATAACTGAAAGCGCCGAGATATTGCTGGTATTCAAATATATTAAAGGCTGTTTTCGAGGCGAAATAAGCGAATGTTTTCCACGTTCATTTCTAACAAAGTGTATGTGTTAATGATAAACATCAATAAAAGGAAAAGAGAATGACACCAGGCATATTACATTCAAAACATATTGTTCATATGACGAAGGGCTGCAATTCATGTTCAGCATAACTTTCGATTCATCGGTGTTTACCCGTTTAATTAAAATGTATTCATACGGTTGATATGTCGTTGTGAGGACTTCACCTTGTTGAAACGTTGTTAGATTTCTAATCTTGACAATATTTAGGCAAATTTTCATTCTTGGCCCATTGATTTCAATGTAACTGGGTTAAATCTTAAAATATGTCAAAAACTGGGTCAAGGGTTAACCACAGTCTATATATACATACTATCTACAACGTCACTCTGTTTTTGACGCGCCATTCCACGACGCCGTGCATTTCATCCTTGTAGCAGACATTTGTAAATACGAGCATTGCAGACCTCAATTCATTATAGATTTCAAACTACGGAGCCTTTACTTAAAAACCTTTGCAGTTATTAATGTATAATTAACCTTGACACATTCGAAGTTTATCCCTTTCTGTAGCTTTTCAATCGTTTTTCTTGTAATGTTAAATAGCGCTCAAAAATATACTTCAACTGTTCTGGACACCACATATGGTTCATACTTTGGACATATATAATTTTGAGGTCAGCACAGCAACTTATGACTTCTGCTGCGCTGCACATTGTTCCGACGTTGCCATTCTTTCAAAAAATGCATTTAATTACTGATCGTTTTCGTTTGTTTATGCCCTGTATATTTTAAACCAACCATGTTGACTCTATTTGAGATGACGTCAGAAAATAAGCAGACGAATATCACGGGTTATTAGGTAGAAACAACGTCATGTTTAAGAAATACGGATCGTTCGTTTGCTTTCATGAAATTGCATATTATGATATTTTGGCTGCATCGAAAATTATGATCTTAGTATCAATAATGTACATTTTCATTAACAAACCCAGAATTTCTGATTAAATCTGATACTTGGTCTGTAGTAAAGTAAATGAATTATTAATCATAAATGCAAAAGATAAAGTCGTAACGTTTGATTTATCGCTGTTTTTAAAGCATTTTGGTCGCAGTTTTTGGGAGAGACATCGTTTTCACACCATACCGACAAACCAACAAGTGTGGGATAGGCGTCCTTTTTGTTCTGGTAGATTTATATGTCATTATTTCTTATCGAAATGGGTTCGAAGAAGTTCGCCAACACGCCAAACAGGGATTAATAAAAAAAGTCTACATAACCAATCCTAAGGAACAAACACCTTTTTATTTATAACTTGGGTCACAGTCGAGTGCTATGGTAATAGACTTAAGGTAACCTTACTTTGAATGACATCACATTTCCCCGTATGTGACAACACGTTTCGCACTTCATCCGTTTTGCAATAATTGTTTTGCAAAACAAGTAGGAGTGTCTTATTGCAATGCGATTTAAAAAAAAAGTTTTGCAATAAACCCGTTTTGCAATAAAATCATCACACATGTATAAATTCATTCAAATGGATTGGACACGTTCTAAAGAAAGGTTTAAATGTATTAAAATAATATATTCTCAAAAAAAGAAGAGAAAACTGAGACTTTCGACTTACAACTAAACGACACGGAAGGTGATGAATTTCGAGATTGTATACGATAAAACAACGCAGAATGTGTATTGAAACTTGAGTGAAGAGATGCAATAATGTTATTGAAAGAAAATGTGGAAGTGTCTTATTTCAATGTAAATTATGTGTATTAACCTCTTTTTCATTAACCCGTTTTGCAATAATAAATCTCATGATTACTAATTGATTCAATTTGATTGGAGACGGTAAAGAGAAAACTTCAGAAGTCTTATTTACGGATTTTCTTTTTTAAATAAGACAGAAGTTAAAGTTTCGACCAAACAATAAAGTGATCAATTTCACGAGTACTTGTGATAGAACAATACATTATGTGTATAAACATTATTTCAACCAATATCGGGCTTAATGAAGAAAACCCAAATATGCAATAACTAAGCTGCAAAACAGGTTTCAGTGTCTTATTGCAATTTGACATTTTTAAAACAACCCGTTTCGCAATAAACTCAAGAACACGGGTATTAATTGATTCCAATCGATTGACTACGTGTGTTCCAATAACATGCGACGCCGACGTGTTGATCTGTTTACCTACATACAAAGTTATATTTTCAATGCATGAACGATTACCTGAGTCGGACAGGCATTGCTTAGCCGTATGAACTGGTAACCAACCCGTATTAGTATAATTGTATTTACTTTAAATTGTTATTTAATACGTCATGTTATGCTTTATAAATGAAAAAAAAAAAAATGTTCTGTATAGAACCGTAATGGCATTTTAGTCTGTTGCAATATAACCTACTAAAGGCCGAAATCAATTTCACAAAAAAATTAAGTCATACTGAGGTTTTCGAGCAAGATGAAATTCGGATGAGGGTTTCGGGGAACAAATTTTACATCACTTTATCTGTATACAAATTCTTGAAATATTACACGTTTCATTTGGATCATGATGTTTGATTCCTTATCAAGACAAATAACTCTGTTATGCAATTTACCTGAATTTGTTTCATTTTTATAGTTAAACAATTTAAGTACGTTAACATTTTTGTGCTTTAACTTGCAAATTCGAAACATTGATACAGCTTTGGATAAAGCAGATTTAATAATGACATGGTTTGGGTTTCATAAGGAGCCAGTTAGGTCAAAGTTTTCGTTGTCATACTAGCCAAATATATGCTCAGTTATGGTGAGGATAAAGAGCTGATTTTTGTTTTTGCAAAGATTACTTGCAATCCTTGCGGACGATTGCATTAAAGAAATTCGTTTAAATGCGACTTTAACTCAATTCAGAAAAACGCTTTCCGCCCAACAACGTAAATTGGGATCGAGGTTTTGTGCTGATGTGTAGAGCTCATGCAGCAAACTTACAGAAATAGCTACGCTACGAATTGAGTTGCGGTCAGGTTAGGGCGAGGTCAAGATAATTATTTTCTATAAAATAAAATGTCGAATTAGTATAATTTGAGGGAAGTTTTGCTTAGACATATCCTGTGTATTAAGCTCAAATTCAGAACAGCTTAGGGGCTGCAAAGTTATTAACATAGATGTCAATAAATAAGTCAAAGTTTGAAAACATGGTTTCGTGTTATGTTCTCATTTCTCATCATAATTTTAAAATGTTCAGGTTTAAATTTACGTACAACTCATAAACTACAACTTACATCGAATAACAAATATGTCGTTCTGTTTATTTCATCAGTTGTTCATAAAACGATCAGAGGGTGGAATAGTCGCGCAAGCCTTACTTGGACACTTGCTTTTCAATGGTGGCCTCTTCTAAATTTAAAAGTAATGCGCACGCTTCAATCGCTATGTATCTTTACTTGTTGCTTACATTTCCATCAAAGCCTTTTAATGGGTTTATTATATTTCTTACATTATTGAATGCTCTTAATATATTTGTTTAACACAAGAACAAATGGAAATGAAATAAATATATAACAAAATTCTAATAATGCAAAACATCAACAACAAAACACACACATAAAACAACATTTGTCCATACTAGTTAAGGATAAAGTATTACATGCTAACTGTGTGTTATTTAATGTTTTCTTTCGTGTGGGTTTATATTTCTTTATATTTTCGAATTCTCAAAACAGACATAAGAACTCAAAGATCTCAATTGTTGGTAAAAATGCTGAAACTCTACGTCTCGGATTTTTTCTGATTCATGATGATGATGGATTTTAAGCCTGCTTATATTACGAATTGTCGGAAATTTTGAGAAGCAGTTTTTTTAAAGCTAAGCTTATACACAAATAAAACCCATAGATTATAAAAATTAGAATATTGAATTGTTTTGTTTCTTAGAAATAAATGATAAATGCTCATATTTTTTTGAATTCCTTTACACAAATTGTATAAGAAAATACATGTATATGTTAACAATGTAAATTGTATAACCGGTAGTCTGAAATTTAAATTGCTACGACTGTATTTGTATTTATAATGCATTGTTTAAGTAATATATAGTGACATATTTAAAATACTTATCATAAGGGTTAGCCCGACGATCTGAAATGGAAAATAAGAAATAATACATTGTGCAAACAAAAACAATACATTTTATGCAACTTATAGTATAGGTGGAACATATCTTGAAACACATGTTTCCTCATGTTATTTGGCAAGGACTTCCATGACTAACACCAAATACTACACATTGCACCAGCAACAGATAAAACACCCTTATTTATCGTTATTGACGCAGCGCTACCGGATAGAGATACGAGAAAATGCACGCCGATAATTCATGTCTGGTATTTTAGTTTTTATTATGCATCTGGGCGTGATGTATGTGCCAGTATTGTAGATGATGTCTTAAACTCAAGTACAAAAAGGTATTGATACACTTTTTCAAGTGTGTTTATATATATGTAAATACTTTCCGGCAATGGTGACGCGGTTATACATGGGGCGTAGGGCGGTGTAAAAAATATTGTTTTGTTAAGGAAACTAGGCACAAACAATGCAAGAAAAAAGCCTTAAATCCAATAAAGTGTATATTAATCACCAGGTCTTCCATACCGAAATCTGTATGACACTGTCAAAAGCAATACAAATGAAGTTGTGTGTCAGCGCAAATTATAACGGCAGTTGTCGATGATCTTGCAATACAATGTGTATAAAAATATGGAGAAATCTAGATAAGTTTATATAGCTGATACTTAGAAAACGTCGTGCTCAATCTTATAATGATTACGAGGTCTATTATATGTGGCAAGCGACCAACTGACCAATATAATAAACGAACAAAGAACACAAACACCACAGTGCATAGATTATCTGTATCGAACAATGGTTTGGCAATATTATTGTAATGGTTGATTACAAAGTAAACCGAGGTTAATTTACTTTTAAAGAATTGCGAATTAATTCGTCAAAAAAAACATATGACAAACTGTCGCAATTGATGTATCTCTCGTTTACACAAATTTCCTCATGGAGACTGTTTCCCTATTACCTGAAATCATTAAACATCGACTGACCTTTTTAAAGTGTTCACATAGTTCAATTAAATAACTTAAAAAGATTTATAAACCACGAACTCATACTTTTGTCTTGAACCCGTTTAGAATTGATAAATAAACAGTTACTCACCATCATCTGCTGAACTCTGCTTAGCCCTGGCAGGATTCTTCTTTTGGTCTAAACATTTCTGGCAATCGCTCGCTGGAAAGAATTCAATGTACTTCTAATATCAGAACAAAGTATTCGCGAGTGGTTATTAGTTCATTAGTTATGTTTAGTATGATTACAAAGTAAGGTAGGTAAAATCCACATCATACTTAAACCATTGCAAAACTTCTCACACAACGTATACTCGTAACGACCTAAAGACAAACCGAATGTCTGGGAATTCATATGCCGCTTGTTTATAATGGTTTGTATACATTATCATAATAACGTTTAACACATTATGCATTTTGTATTCAATGGTTCCATAAATTATCAAAATAACGTTTGACACATTATTCATTTGGTATTCAACGTCAACATTTTGCAATATATATTTTTGGTCACGCGAAAACGAACATTTTCACTCAAAACATCTCATACACAATGCAGTATGGTATTGCAATTATTAACCTATTTATGCCTAGTATAAAAATAATTCTCCTTCGTTAAAAGGTCATTAAATAATATCTGCTATGAATGTTTACTAGTCAATCTTGCTATTTAACGGAAATCAAAGTGAGGATACTTTTGACACTTAACACATAGCGATATTTCTTAGGCATGTATGTTTCAATAGATCAGTACATACATTAAGTATATACTTAGTTATTAATACAAATGTACAGCCATGAGTATAATGTGTGTGATTTAAAAAGAATGTTTAAGACAACTTAATTGGTGCTTTATTCCACAATTGAAAGTGTAGGAATGAGTAGATATCTCTTCTAGACCAAAACAACGTGATAAGATGTTCGTCGGAAATTCCGCCCCTTAAAATCGTAAAATGAAATTAACATCGTTCATTTTTGTATAGCAAATATAAAAACCTTTGAATGCTTATGGCAGAATTAAACACAAAATAATTTTTTATTATACGCTTTTGCTCGCATGTGATTTAATAGAAACAGTAATATGTTTTATTTGTTGTATTGCGCGCCCCGCACTGAATTATGGTTGGGAAATCCGTAGAACATAATTATCAATTTGTTGTAGCCTTACCATACGTAATTATGATTACATTTGCAAATTTTTAAATTATTTCTAAACTAAGACAAAATTACTTTATATGGCATTTGTGAATATTCCTTATTTAACGTACACTGTTTTTATATGAGATTCAGCGTCCCTCATGATAAGGGCAGCCACTGTCTTGCACACTACAAAAAACATCTGCATGATAACTAAATGTTTTTGTTTCATATTTCAAGGACATAAAGTGTTTGTTTACAATGAGTTGCCAAATATTTGAACGGTCTTTGAAATGTTTTGAGATTGAATTAAACATGTGTCTTTTATTACTTTTAATGTTACTAGAGCGAAAACTATTGTGTAACGATTGTGTAAAATAGTATTACAAGGTGTAGTAGACTTCCCAACCTGTTATGTAATTATATATTGATAATAAAAGGAGTTTTTTATGTAAAATAGTGCGCGGTTGTGTAAATTTATTAGCGTAATAACATATAATAAACCAAAGAAGTTTATTAAATATTTCAAATATACAGGTAAACATGTACTTTTTATTGTGGTTGCGTTGTACGACTTGTTTATAATTGCGTCGTCACAATAACTTCTCTAGTACATTAACATGCTAATAAATCTATTTAATTGGGGAAACTGTATTACATTATGCTGCAATGACGTTAATATGTTCGATTATTAAATAACTTTATAATATTAGACGAGAATGTATTCAATTTGTTCGCCCGATACAAGTTGAGCCTCGCCAATAAAGCTCAAAACTCGCCTTATACGAGAAAAAGGCGGCCAATATGAAAAAAAAACACGGCCAATACGGGAAAGGGTCGGCCAATACGAGATTCAGCCAATCAGAAACCAGGAAAAACTCGGCCTTATATGAGAATCTTTCAATATTGGCAGTTTCATTCCTCCGCAGATATGTGTCGTGTTCTGAGAAAACTTGGCATAATGCATGTGCGTAAAGTGTCGTCTCAGATTAGCCTGTCCAGTCCGCACAGGCTAATCAGTGAGACACTTTCCGCCTGAATTGGATTTTTGCTAAGAGGACTTCATTTAGACGAAAAAAAAAGATAATATTTTAAAGTTAATTAATAAAATTGTCATTAATTAGTTGACTTTATATTGCCTTTGTTATTGAGCTTCAGGCAGCCGTTTTTGCATACGGCCTTCGGCCTCAGGCCAATACGGCTGTCTGAAGCTCAATAACAAAGCCAATATGAATTCAACTAATTAATAACATTATATTAATCTAAAATGTATGTTATATTCATCTTTGTCTGCCTATTGTCTTTTTAAAGACATTTTTGTATCCCTGATTTAATGGATAAAACTTATTGAAAATGGACTATTATCCCCAATGGAAATTACAATGAAACAAAATAAAACATGCATATATTCACCTATGTTGTGTAGTTGGCATAACATTTGACAAGAATGGTCCTTAATTATGAGTTGTCTGCAATCTTGAATGACGTCATGACGTCGCAGAATCAGCAGGTATTCCCAGAATTTACCAATTGTAACGCCTTGGCAGATCAATCGGTCAAGTAACGTCATAGTCGGACTTTTTACTTGATTCTACAAAGACAAACAACATTTGAAGTACGCAATAAGGCCTCGGATGACATTAAATCATTTTCTCAATAACGCAGCCATAGCCGTCGTAAGAAAAGTTTATGATAAGCATAAAACTGCATAATGCTACGATAATCAAAAATAAACTGAACATATATATATAATATTTTTATTATTTATTAATATGAAATGAAACGTTTTGGTCCTGAATCTTCTTCTTCTTATTCCCATTAAGTGCAGGGCTCGACGCACATTAACTATACAAGGATTCTTGGACCTGGGTAGAACCAGTACTTGGTGTCTTTGGATTAGATCTTAAGAATGCTCCTGCAGTGGGGATCGAACCCGTCAACTCGGGTGGACACCATATCCACTTCGCCACGGTGGACTGTGCGTCTGATTGTGCAACTATTGTCAACACAAAGCGAAGCACGCCGTTATTTGCATAAACACAATTGCATAGACCGTTACAAAGGTGTTAAGGACTGGTCCAAACATGGGAACGAATAACTTACTTTGTGTAGTATTACACTGAAAATCTTTGAAAATAACGATGTTTCAACTTATGCGACGAGAAGTATAAATGTTTGCTGTTTTGGTAACTTACAAAATACTACTGATTCCAGTACGTACAATATTTCTTACCTCAAATTTGACGATATCAAGCCAAAACTTTATGACTTGACAATTTTGCGAGACCAGTGAAGTCATTCATAATGTCAGTAGAAATGTTATCGATTTCAACTTTCAACAGTTTGCCTTTTCTATCTAGATACTCTGCCAGCTTTTGCCTCGTCTTCATCTCCAGCGCTCTTACAGGAAGCTCGACATATTCCAGGGGGAATCCAGCCACATCCTGTTCTGCTGAAGTTTTAATTTCAACGTTTTTTTCATTGAACCAAGACATTTAAAAAAATATTTTCAACTTCTTTATCATGATGATTAATTTTTTAATTAATATTTTTAATTTTGTATAAAGCTATTCAAGTTATTCAATGTATTTCCTAGTGTTTTCGAAAAAAATACACACATATATATGTACACTTGCTGTTACTGTTCAGTGTTTCAATAATCGCACACAACGTTGATGATTATTTCGTCATTATATACATAAGGCTAAACATGTCATCGCTATTTATTTATAAAATGTAGTATCACTATGGATAAGTGTGGGCATTACCCTCGTCTTGTTGATTCGCTTGACTAAGCACGATGGATAAAGAGAGTAGTTAAACATTATGTAGCGAAAAGATAACCTGCTGCTGTTTACAATAAACAATACTAGTGTATTGGGTATGTGTGTGTGTGGGTTTTTTGTGTGTGAATTTCGAAGTTTTTTTAAGTCCCCTCCTCGCCTGAAAACGCATTACGTATTGATCCGGATTATCCTATACTCCTACCTAAAGAGTGTCTGCCTGTCTGTCGGTCGGTATGTTTGTCTGGCTGGCTGTCTGTCCGTCCGTCCGTCCGTCCGTCCGCCCTTATGTATGTCTGTCTGTATGTCGGTCGGTCGTTATGTCTGTCGGTCTGTATGTCGGTCTGTGTGTCGGTCGGTCTGTGTGTTTATCTATAACGTGCAATTTGTTTTCAAGCACGCTAATTAATAGTATACAATAAATCATATTACTGCCATTTAACCGTGTTGTAACTCAATGGTCCACTAACCTCCAAGTCAAAGGGGAAGTAACTGTTCATTAGTTTGAATTTAGAGCTGCATATTAGCAACCGACATAACGTTCTTTGCGAAACAAGTCATGAAGTACAGGTAGTTAACATAAACATACTTGTGTGTCGGTGTATTTGGTTGATTTACTTTAACGACACATGCGAGCGATTGTAATAGTCAGTTTTCCGGAGTCTCTTTAGTCTTGGCTTCAATCAATGCTATACTACAGTCCAGAGTCAAGGATGAAACGGGTGATGTTCTGTAGAACCTACACCTGTCCGTAATGCTCCTGCAGGCTTATGGTGAAATCTATTGCGCATATAGTGGTTTAGTCGATTGTCACCTGTTCTTTTCTGAACAGGTGATGGTAGCTATCATGTGGCTGATTAGTTCTGAAAGCAGCCTGACATGGTGTTTTGTTCAAAACTAAATATGTTCTTTCAGGACTTTTTCCGATCCCAGCTTTGCACTTCTGTATGCTTCATCATCTCCGTGTAGTCTGCAGTTAGAGGGGATATACTGAAGTTAAATCCAGATGCATGTTATGTTCTATTGAGCTGCTGTGAATCGAGAGTGTTTGTTAGATGTAACTATTTCTAACACTGACACAGCATTTGTTAGGAAGACTATCTGGCAGTCGTGTTCTACTTTGCTGCTAATTATGGTTTAGTCATGAATGAAGGCTTCCTTCAAAGCTCTGTAGTTTGTTTAGTGGAGGCATGTTGGAGTTGCTTTTTAACTTAATGTGGCGGTTGTTGAATACTCTTCCGGGTCATCTGCCCATCGTTGCACAGAGCTTCTTGTACTCCTCTAGGAAGTTTTGATGTGATTATATGATTTCATTGAAAATAAACATGGCGTGTGAAAAAAAACGCTCCGTTTGGCCTCCCTTGGCGCAGCAGTATTTATTGCACACTGAGTCCGTTTAACTGACACACGGTACATGTTGCTTTGAATACCGCTTCGGAAAAACTTCACTAGGAACCAGTCCTTCATCAATTTTTCAAAGGGATTCTGTAGGTAAATGAAGACAGCAAGGGTCACTTGTTTGGCCTGAAATGCGTTGTCTGTAACCTTGGCAAGATGTGTAGTCTGATCTTATGTAATCTTGTTTCTTCTGAAACCGACTTGCGCTGGCGCCATGTCTGCATGTACCACTGAATGCGCTGTTTTACAATGCGTTATTTTCAAAATGTAAATATTAGTCTTTTTTTAAGTTAGAGATAAATATCTTTCCGAAAGTGTGTATCCACACAAAAACAAAACGTGTGTTTACAAATGATCCTCTTAGAATACACCCTTGTGCTATGCTGTAACACTCGATAAACACTTAATATTATTAATGTAGTGTAAGTAATGGGTAATCGAGAACAAAAAATCATTAATTCAAATTGAACACAAATTATATACCATTGATCAATATAATTGCTTTAAGATTATCATATGAATTCCATTTGCAACAAACATATCGGCGTGTAACTGATTCGTACAAACATATACACCATACACAATCAATATTAGATATGCATGTATTAAATGTATACATTTTATTGTCCTGTTAATACGGACTGTGACAATCGGTAAATTGAGTTGTTTTATTGTTTGTTTTTAAAACTGGTAAAAGTGCTCATATTATATGTTCGTACTTGAAATATACCTTTATATTAATAACAGTATAGTTGAATGTTTTTTTTTTTCAGCAATGTTGTAAATACTATATTTCGTTTTAAGTTTTTAATTGGGAGTTCTTATTAGTCCTTGATGCGTAAATTATGTTGTGAAATTTTTGACAGGACAAAAACATTAGTAATTGGATTATTACTGCCCTTATTTATGTTGTGTAATCAAGTCCTCGGTATATCCTCGTAATGCTATGTATGCTCAATAACGAAGACATGGGCACGATTTATAGAAGTATACAAAACATAATAAGTTGAATCATTCTTCATGGGTATATAATTAAAACGACATTTAAAGACATTGTCCTCATCTCTGCACATCGTCTCAATAACCTTCAGATTTCATAAAATTTCACGAAGATATATCAAAGGCTTTATTAGATATAAAGCGGATTTGTAACTGAATAGGCTAATGATTGATTTATATTAGTTATTGTATATTTATAATTTAAATTATAATATATTTAAACGAGGGATACGTGTTTTACCCGATACATTAATTATTTAGACATTGAAATGGCTTCCAAAAGTGTTGTCCACAAAATGCTATTGCAAGTAATATAACGAAAATTGTGTATGGTATTTTGGGTATGGATGTGATGTCTGAGAACTTTTTCATTTTCTAAACATACATTTTAAAACAAGTAGCTTTGTTCTCCATGACGTATCTTTAATGTGAAAATGCTGGTTGCCGTGTTTGATTTTACCTCGTTTCATCGTAATTAGGTCAAAGATCCAGTACGTACATGTTTATATCTCTTAACTTTAAAATGGCATAATATCTTTAAAATGTTATACCAACATAATATATGAAACTAAAGCTCATTAATTGTCCTTCCACACTTTTAACGAACGCCTTTAGTCATTTAAAGTCTTGAATTAAGTAATCCGTAGAATACTAATATACATTAAACAAAAAGACATTGTATTTACGTTGGCTGCCGAAGTACATTGTATAAATTTTTTACACTTAAATTTGGATGTTTAAACCCACAGAAATACGTGTATAAAAATGTACACCTGGATTGTTCCTGGATAATGTCAAAAGTAAATCAAAATCAAAAGACGGGTTTTGCTCATATATCCTGTATCCAATTATGAGTGTAATATACAAATAATATATATTTAAAAAAAATAAACAAAACTGAATTTACGTTGGTGTTTACTGGACATGAGAAAAAGAGACAACACGTATACACGCATTGTTATCAAAAGTTGCGAACGATTGGTGTGCATTTTACAAGTCGTATAACATGTCAAGACACTAGCTTGCGAAATAGTAGTCCCTACTGAGAAGAGGAAACAAAGTTACATAATCTACTGATGTATTTTTTAACACACATCTCTATGATTGAAAATAATACATGAGTTTCAAATCATGACCTGACCCTCTGTTTGAAGAAGACGATTTCAAGACGCAGTAGAAAATACAAACACAAGCCAGTTGTTTCAAGCGTGTGTTGTATTTTGTTCCTGTAATCAATACACAGTTTATATATTTCCCTGAAAGCCGGACACAATATTTATCTTCCCAGTGTATATGCCGTTCTCTTCGGTTTTAAGAGATATAAACTTCGAAGTGTGTGCATGATTTTTTCTCAGTTTGCTTTTCTGACAAAACAAAAACGGAAATATAGCTTGTAATAAACATAATCCTTAAATTAACGTAATGCGTCAAAACGAAATGATGAAACGCTGCTCTTTAGTATTCTTTATGTACACACTGAGTTTAGTTTGCGCATCAGAACCCTCTTGCCCAGTGTGTTCTAGATATGATTATGAAAAGAAAATACTTGAAAGAGTTATCAGAAATGAACTGGCCTTGATGAATACATTACAGGATATCCGTGAAACCAACGACAAAGTCATAGCTGCGCTACAAGCTTTACAAGATGAAAAGGTTAAAATAAATGCAATCTTGGAAATGATTGAAGGAAAACAGACGGATATAGAGACTTCCACTGCCACTGCACTTACCAACGTATCTGAAGCTTTACTGGAAATTCAAGAAAGATCAAATCGTATCAACAACGATATTCGGGACACAATGGGTAAGATAAAAACTTCTTTATATAATAAACAATATTATTTTATATATCTGTAATATGTGAAGATGAATTCATCATTAATATGAAATGAAACAATAAAGCATGGCCAAAGAAACACCCATGTACTGAACAGAAACTATTGCTTTCTTTATGAGTTTGGAAACTTACAACAATTTGCAAGTCAAAGTTAAAATGCAAGCATCTGTTTCTTACTAAAACAATTCCTTATGACCTTTTATTCAGTGTTAAATCAAAGAATGTGTGAATACAAATTGTTATGGGTTGTTCTTTTTATTAATCAAATTGAATTTTTACTTTTGAAATTTCATGTATGCGCTATATGAGCAAATTAAGCTTTTGTATCGATGGCGGTGGAAACAGATGTGTATTTTATCTATTTTAGATAACCTCAAGACTCCTATAGTACACTTCCATGCTCGGACGGCCGCATTGATAGCCGTGAAGAAAGACCAGAATGTAACGTTTCCAGTCGTGGTTGTCAACCAAGGCGGTGGCTACGACTCTTCAACGGTTATTTTCACTGCTTCTGTTGCCGGATTGTACAATTTCGTTGTGCAATATTGTACGCATGGTTCCCAATGGGCAACGCTGGTCATCGTCCATAATGGGAAACCTCTCCAGAGCGCCGGGCACTACGCGGCAGACGGGTATGGTCATTGTTCAAGAATGCTGGCCTTCGCCAGTGTGACAATTGGTGACACAGTCTTGGTTCGGGCTAACGAAGCTAGCAACCTTTTTAATGAACAAGGAAAATCGACGTCCTTTTCGGGAATACTTGTCCACAATTGATAGTGATAGCTCTTCCAGCTAATGTATCTGACTCACAGAATGCCAAGCGACGCATATAACAGTCAAATGCCATCGTTTATATTATGTTCGTTGCACATTGGACCATTTTGTATTATTACTTTATTAGTGTAATCTGGATGTATCGGCACATGTATTTCCCAACTGACGTTATACTTTGCCCATATATTAAATTATTGAACTTATTGACCTTTTTATTACAAACATGTTAAACAGACATGCGGAAATATCAAATGCAGTCAGAAATATTGTTGTAAATATCTGTGAAATTATAATCTTGATACTGTTTTCTTACAAAGGGACTTGTTCATAGATTTTAGTATTTTTAAAACCTGTAATTAAATATGTTAACTAATATAGATTTTTCATATTAATATTTATAATCGTCCAAACTAATTACAATAGCAAGAAAAACAGTTGAATACAAATCGTGCAATCCCTGAATTCGAACAAGGGACCTATGGAAGCAAAAGCTAGTTCTTTTGTTGAGTCATATTTTAATAAGGGCTGTTTGTAAAACATGCATGCCCCCTATATGAGCTATAAGTTGTAGTAGCAGCCATTGTGTGAATACGTTTTTTGTCACTGTGAACAACGGCAGCGATGGTGGTGGTGGTGGTGGTGGTGGTGGTGGTGGTGGTGGTGCCGACGGTGGTGCCGGCGGTGGTGCCGGCGGTGGTGCCGGCGGTGTTGCCGGCGGTGTTGCCGGCGGTGTTGCCGGCGGTGGTGCCGGCGGTGGTGCCGGCGGTGGTGCCGGCGGTGTTGCCGGCGGTGTTGCCGGCGGTGTTGCCGGCGGTGGTGCCGGCGGTGGTGCCGGCGGTG
>VMBQ01000675.1:41809-188631 GCA_007657795.1 Dreissena rostriformis
GTATACCTACCCGCACGAACGACAACTCTGTCAAGACGGAATTACGAAAATCGGGACACATTGTTTAAGAGTTTAACTAAAGATTTTCGGTGGGATAATGACGTCATTTCGTCAAAAAAATGACGTCATTTCAATGTATTGAGGCACGTCACGGGAGAGAGGGTCACTTTTCAGCGAAAGGGAAATTATAATTAATTATTTTCTTGAAAAGGGGGCATAAAAGAAACAGAAAATTTGTTCATGTCAGTGTAAGATCGTTTGTTATTTCACTCGTGATCATAGAAAAATAATATTTTCACTCGCGGCTGCGCCACTCGTGAAAATATATTTTCTATGATCACTCGTGAAATAACAAACGATCTTACACTGACATGAACAAATATCCTCTATTTATTTTTTGAAATATTGAAACAAACGAATCGTCACAATAATTGATGTTCTTAATAATGTAGTAAATGTTCGGCAACTGACTTGTCAACGAATGAATGCATTTAATTCGACTTTAAATACAATTTGACCAAACATTTATATTTTCAAATGTGATAATGTCTTTCTTAAGTGTGTCTGTGTGTGTTAAAGAAAGGCATGGAATTGTCCGACAAAAATGCAATTGGGCTCATGTTGTCAGTGGTACAATGCAGTCTTTCATAGTGTGCGGTAATGAATCGTTCAAAGTATGCGATAATAATGGTTCCAAATAAACCACAACCAAAATTCCAAACATTTGGAACATAGATCTAACGAGGAAAATATCCACATTCAAACAAAACGTACCATGAAGTGACACAATAAAATATGGTTTTTAATATATTCAGCAAATACTTTCGTACAACTTGTGATCAAAATAATTGTAACAAAATGTACAACAGTCGTGTCATGTTGATAATATATAAAAAAAAAAGATACAATAATATTGTGTACATAGATTTTAACAATCGGATTATGCTGGTAACTTATGTATCGACAGTATTAATGACATTTCATAGCGATAATCTTTCAACACATTTGTATACTGCAATTGTTGTGCAAATAAACTTTTTTTAATTAATTCAATTGGCTTACAATTATTGAGTTAATATCACATTGAAGCTGGAATTTCTTCAGCTAACAAACCATATAAATCTGTATTTATACAGATGCAAATTGTAATATGTTCGAGTTAAATAGGTTTAACGAACCCAAACCGGAGTAGCAGGTTCTATGAGCCCCAACACTTTATCAATGAGTATCACAGTCTGTTCTTATTACATGTAATTCTTCGTTTGGAGGACTAATCTCTATATCCATGATCAGCTTAGTTTGATTTTTGAAACATGAAGACATTACGCCAACGACGGTCGCCACTATAATGCATATTCCTGAAATAAAGGTAAAGAATAACAAACTATACATGTGTGCAAAATTGTGTTGTTGTTAAATCGACAATCACTTTTCGACTCTTGACATGCAATCAAAGCAATATTCGAAAGAATCTTAAAAACTATATTTGTGTACTGTTGTTAATCACTCTTAAAAGAATTTGCTTACAGATGTTAACCGATCTGTAAATGTGCTCAAATCTGTGATATATACTTCTATCTAATTATGTCGTCCTATGTCACACAACACTATATCTCAAGGACCACAATGAAAATAAGTGTTTTTCAGACGCTTGTTTGTGTCATCCTTGTTTTTTTATGATGGTTTGCATGGCTTAACTCATGCATTTGTTAATTCATACATGTTTTTTCTTACTTAAGTACATGTGTGTGTTATACTTGTATTGCCATGTATTCTGACATTGTATATTGAACAAAATCTATCTATCTAACCGAGTATTAGTGTTTCTTGAAATGTCACAAAATTCATAAACTGAAAAAGCTACATATTAGGGATTGACCTAATACTGAAAAAAGTCAAAGTAAATACTTTATAAAATAACAAGAGCTATCCCAAGACGCTCGACAATCGTTCCGCTTTGACAGTATAATGTACGTTTTCTGTCAGTCACCTAATATTATGAAAATAACGAAATATTTAAAGTTGAACATGTGTAGTAGTTATAAAGGATTTATGAACTAAATACGAACATTAAGTTATTAAAACAAGAAAGGTGACAATGACAAGGAGTATTATTGACAAAAAATTTGCAAGTCAATTTGTCTGAATTTAATTACAATTGCAAGCAATGTCCACACATTATCTCCATACACAGAAAATTACAGCAAAATATGTGGTCTGTGTATGGATCGTTTTTCATTTAATATATATATATATATTTATATAATACATGTATTTATTATTTATTGAGTTTAAGTTGAATTGTGTTTATGTATTAGTTACTTTTTGCGTAGAAATTAGGCATTGAGATGTAACAGAAATTGTACCAATAGTAGTTAGTAAGACTAGTATTTGTTACAATGACCTTAATCACACTGGTCCCAAATTCCATATCTTGCTAAACAAGCATATATTTCACCTACAAACAATATCTCCATACTTACTGAAGTTATTGAACACAAATATTGTATATATGTTAAGCAGCAGTGAATTCGACCTTGACCAAAATGGCCCAAAATGCAACACCATTCTAAGTATACATGTCAGTAAGGGAGAGTTGTTGCGTGAACCTGATTTTCTAACTACACAAAGGCGCTTAATTCTTCTTAAACGTAGATCAGAGTTAAGGGCCTTGGTCTGTGACCTCGTATAATGATCCCCAGATAATGTGTGAAGTTTCAATTGAACATATTCAGTGGTTCAAGAGATATGTACTAAAAGAACACAAACCTTAACCTACATGTAATCTTGCACGCAAACCTTAAACGGACTTTTAAGAGTACAAACGGGAGCATAATTCTGCCCAAAAGCTTGTCACAGTTATATGTGTTGTTCAAAGAATGTTCATAAAACCCTCTACATATACGAAATGTTTTATTTAAATATCTGTTTTAGATAAAGTTATATTGAGTATTCCAACGCAAACGTTTATCGAAGTATTCTAAGTAAAAGGGGCACAATTCTACTAAATTGCAGGTCAGAGTTATGAAACTTGGGCAGTGACCAACCAAAATAATCCCGAACACACGTTTCAAGTTTCAACTGAATACCTTTAGTAGAAACAGAGATATGGAGACTGTGTACGTGTACATTTACCAATTGTATTAGTCAAAAAATGGCTATAAATCTGCTCAATTGAATTTCAGAGTTAACGAACTTGGCCAGTGACATCTTCACGTGATATCGAACACATATGTGAAGTTTTAATGCGATACTTTTATTGATATGGAGATGTTGCACGATTACCATAACCAGTTCATAACGCAGACGCCGACATTTGGGTGAGCAGAATAGATCTGACTATTCGGTGAATAGTCGAGCTAAATACAAAAAGTTTGACAAACCTGCTGATATTACAGACAGATCATACGAGCCACCAGCATCCACAACAACGCCTGAAAAAGAGATTTATTTTTATGATTATTTTGTTGTCATATTAATTGAAATCTGGAATTGTGAAGTTTTTTTAATACATTCTCCGTCATGAACCTGTTTGAGACAAAAAAATGCATCTGGGCATATATTTATAAAGATATAAAGGTTCGTCAATTTTTAACACACTTAACTTATTTATTTAACAATTACACAAACTCAATATAAATATAGTTTACATACTATAGCAACTTTGACATAAAAATCTCAACAAAATGATTTTTATCCAATTTAAAATTTCAGAATTTTAATATTTGTATTAATGTTTTGCAAAGATTCATTATAAAAACCATCCGCGATAGAGTTTCATGGTAACATAATTATTTTAAATGCTATATAAATAATTTATAACACTTAAACACTGATCCTACATTTAGTAATGTAATAATTATATTTCCAGTATTAATATGGCGTAAAAAGTTGCTTGTTTCCACTAACCCGACCGACTAATTTAAACTACCTAAATAAATATTTTTAAATAGAGATCGAGAAAAAAATGTCTCCATGTCATTGCATGTTCTGATTAAATAGGGAATAATTATACAGTTAAAGACATACAACTAAAGCTGACCTACATATCCTACTTTTTGGCGATGTTAGTGGACACAGATGACTGTTTTGCCAAATAATTAAATAATGCCAAACCTGCAAGTATAGGTCCGAGTACAGCGCCGAAGCCGAAAAACAGAAACTGCATTCCAATGGCAGTGGCGATGTTGTTGATATCAACAAACTGGAGGGTGATGGACGATGTGATCACGTAACAATTGCCAACGAAGAATCCGAATATAATAACAAATATCACGTGACCATAGTAGAAATGCGCCAAAAAAGGATACACAATAGTTATTATGCCAACGATCCCTATAGTTGCCGTGAAAGGTATTATGTCATCCATTTTATTCATGTTTGTTATAAAACCTGTACCTATGCGGCCAAAAATACCTAAAACTCCCGATAGTGATAACAAATATGAGGACTGCTGTGAACTAAAACCATTGACAACAATATAATTGGGTAAATGTTGATAGATCATACACGTACCAATCCCATACAGGAACATACATGCACAAAGACAGCATATACCTTTGTTACATATAACTTTAAAATATGGTTTTAACGATAATAGTATTCTAAAACGTTGTAGGCCATAATTCCTGTCTACGTTTGCTAATTTGCGAGAGACGTGCGAATGAATTTCCTGCTTGCTTGGAAAACATAGCATCGCGAAAGTGATCATGTTGCATTCTATTGCAGCGAGAATTATGAAAAAGCCCCTGTTCCCGTACGTGTCCCTCGCTAGCTGCATCACTGGAGCAAACACACAAAGTCCGACACTGACACCTGCCACAGCAATACCAACAGCAATGTTCCGTCTGGCACGAAAGTTATAACTCACAACTACCATTGCGGCAGTGTAGCCGAAACCACCACCTAGACCTGAAAACAGAAAGAAACAAGTGATGTGTTTGAGAAACACTATGCCCCCTTTTGAGCGATTTTGACCCATATATTTGACCTTTGATCTTGAAGGATGACCTTGACCTTTCACCACTCAAAATGTGCAGGTCCATGAGATACACATGCATGCCAAATATCAAGTTGCTTTCTTCAATATTGCAAAAGTTATGACCAATGTTAAAGTTTTGGGACAGACAGACAGACAGACAGACAGGCCAAAAACAATATACCCCCTCTTCTTCGAACAAGGGGGCAAACAAAATCTAAACTATAAAAAATTATCAAGGAATGCAAGAATACGACTTTGTTTGTATCTCAAAAACATTGCAAATTAACAAAAACTCCCAATGTTGATTTGTTTGTATCGATAAGTTTGACGTCGTCTTTAGCGGTCAGTGCTTCATTGAGTGATCGGCGTATTGTAACTTTGTTTTTTGTGCGGGCTATACACGTATAAGTTAGCTGCGTATTAAAGTAACTTATTTTTATTCGTTTAGATGTAACAAATAGTTAAGATGTACATTTGATATTTATAAATTGAGCGTACTTGTTGAACCTACACCATGGTTTATATCAAAATGCAAACATGGCTGCATTTTTGCCAATTATTAGTAATTAAAATAATATGAACCGGAACTTGCTCGAGAAACAAAATGCATTTGATTACTCGAATAATAAAACATTTCCAGATAGAGAATCTAATTTTACTTTCACTAATACAGTCTGCTTATATTATTATATCTATTATTTTAGTATGTCTTATGATGGTCTTAATATTATTTTCGATGTCCAATCTCATTTTACTTTTACTTATATTTTCATATTCTGCTTATATATTTAGTATTTGAGTATCGTCAATGACGGCCCGAATATTCTTTAAGATGTTCTAACCTCCTAGAATTCCCAGCGTAAAAATGGTGGCGTAGATACTGGGCGAAAACGCCGTTGCTATGAAACCTGTGACGTAGCAAACACCAGCCAACACTAACGCTGCTCTGCAACTATATCGGTCAAGAACTGCGGAGGAGATGGGTGCTGCAAATACATGTACAAGTATACTTAAAAACAGTTTTCTTCTTAATTTAAAAAGGAAGTGTGCTTTTTGTGTTATTTATGAGAAGTACTAAATGACATTCTCCAAAATTCTGTTCTTACAATGTCCGGCATAAGCTAATGTCTTGATTTGATGGAACATTATAGTCATATTATGTTGAATTCAAAATAAATCAATATCTCTGTATATTGAGGAGATAATAAAATTGTAATCAAAGTTAACAAATAAGCCTAACATTTGTTTGCATGTGCACATGATATAATGTTGTACACACGAAGGGCGTGTCGATTTAAATGTTATACTAATGATATAAACACACTGATGAAAATGTGGTATGGTTTAGGTCGAACAATGCTGACACTAAGTCTAAGACTATCGTGAATACAGTATTTATCATAGCTTCATGCATTGATAGAGTTATTTATCATTCATTCGCCTTACATATCTTGCGAAACGGAATAATAATTAACGCATTGAACACATCTTACATATCTAAGGACTAGGCTTTTTTTTGGTATGCCAAGGTTTGTTTTAACCGTTTTTATAGCCGAATAACGGCTATATTCCCAATGGCAAAAAGTATATTTTTTCCCAAAATTTGCTTAAATATTCCCAATTTCATTTTTTTTTTTTTTTTTATAGAAAGAAGTGTCTTAATGATTTTTTATCTCAATTTTATTTCAATTTCATCTAGCAAAGTATATAATAATGATTTTGTTTTTTAATTTGAATTATTATAAAGAGTTATATCAAATTATTTTTTCCAAATCAGTGGACTTTTCGCGCGAAAAAGTTTGCTAATGAATTTATTTTCCCAGTTTCTTGAAAATGCCGATAAAATTCTCAATTCCAAAGCCATGGGCTATCTTCCAAAAAAGTGGAAAAATAAACCTGTGTGCGAGCCGCGTCATGAAAAAATGGGTCTTACTCTTGACATAAGCGGCCAGCGTAGCTCTAGTCCATCCTGCTTTGAACGCTGTCTGGTTAGCAGCTACACGGCCCGTTAATGAGGCAACGAAACCTTGCGTGACTTTAAAACGGTGAGACGCTCCTTACCAGACTGCGCGTTAGGTTAGTTAAGACCCATTTTCGCATGACGCGTTCTTTTTTATTCTAAGTCACAACTGATACATTACACAACTTTAGGACAATAGCCTCCTATTCTCTATCTTTCCTTATGTTCTGCCCATCCCATGTTTGTAAATCGCCTATTCGTGCTTAGTATTGTTGAAAGACACAATTAAACAAAAACTTTGTGAAAAACTCTGTTTAACGTTAAGCCATAATATCTGGTACCAGCAAATAACAATAACACGAAAATAAGAGAACAGTGCGTACCTCCGAGGGATGCCAGCCCGGTGTGAAGAGCCCCTGCCCATGAAGTGAGCCCCACACTTTCCCCGTGGAGCTCCAGCAGGATCGCGTGGATGATGCCGACGCCGTTCATGCTGGCCCCTATCAGCATGAAGCTACCAAAGCTCGCAAAGAGTACGACCCAGGACCAACCTCTGTCCATGTCGTTAAACTGCACATCCTCTTTATTTGTAACGCCAGTGTCGAGTCCATTTTCCGACTTGAGTGGTGTTTCGGATGAACTAACCACTGGTGGTTCAGCGCCATTTAAGTTGCTTTTATCTGGCGAATGTTCAAATAACTGAAAAACTTCTGATTCCTGCTGGTTTTGATCATGATTGACAGTCATACTGTAGGTTTTTCCTTTTGCCTTAATTATATTATCCTACGCATAATCACCATAGTCAACTATATAATTTATATTTCCGTAATAATGGCACAGTATTCCCTGTCACTTTTCGGATTTTGAACTTAAGTATTGAGAGATTATATCGACAATAACAAACGGCAGAGCTAAGAAGGAAGTCTATAATCGGCCCGCTGCCGAAATAACGGACCGAGGGCCGATCTACGGCTAGTCCGATTACAGACCTCTGTGTCAACCCTGTCGTATGTTATCGTTTGTATTACATAACATCCTATTTTGTTCCTTCACTAAAATGTATTACCGAACCACCTTTCCGTACTTTCATTTTCATTCAACTGATGACGCATTTTATGACGTATCTCGTGTGACGTAATGTATGTGAGGAAACACACCAGTTTAAGCTAGACCCTCTGGATGTGTGGGACAATTTTTAACAGGATGTTTATCTTTAATACAATAAAATAAAAAAAGCATCGAAAAAAATCCAAAACCTATGTCGGATTATGTGTTTGCCATTCATAACTGGAAACTTCAATAGGAATATAATAAATCGCTCCGATCATTGAATCGATTTCGTAAATGATTAAAATCGTGTCTTTGGTCTGAACGGTAAACATTCGATGCAAACATTTCCAAAAATTGTGTGGTTTTAAGATAATTTGATGGAAGAACAGAAAATGGATGTGCATATCGTTGTAAGGTTATTGTAGTACACATAGGATTTTAATTGTCAGTGAGGTAAGCATGTCGTTTATTAAATTTGCATGATGACTCTTTTTAAAAATCAAATATCGTCATCAATTTCTAATCTACAGTTTCAGTTGTAATCGATATTTTAAGTATTCCAATTGTGTTCTTCGTTTAATTATTACTATGTTCGATTTCCGTTGATTGTTGGCTTAATTTTCTTTCTCGTCGTTTAAAAACAAGAATGACTGGACGCCATTTTGTTCAGTGAAACTTAAAGTCGCGCTTCGGATTCTTTTCAGAATAGAAAATCGGCCCGGGGCCGATATAATCATATTGGCCTGGTGGATACAAATAACGGCCAGTTCGAGACGTCAATGTCTTACTATTTATAGCAACAATATGCAATATCAACTTTTTTTACATGTGATATTCCACAACTATTAGTCCACAAAATCTGTCATAGCTTACCGTCGCCATCGTTCCTATATTTACACTATGACGTCATTTCCGTATAAGACTTTGATTATTTGATGGACGATCACGTACGTTCATTTGGGAATATGGATTTTCGTACCGGGATATGCAACTTTTGACCCCGCCCCCTGTCAGATCATATGGCCAGGCATTTTCACCCGCATTGATTACTTTTTTTAATAAAAAATACTAGTGGTCAGTTGCATGACGATGCAGCTAGTAATACACTAACTACTTTAACGTATCGTATCTATTTGCAATGTTTATTTCCATTAAACGTCGCTCATCTTTTTCCATTAAACGTCGCTCATCTATTTCCATTAAACGTCGCTCATCTAATGTCCTTTGAACAAATCATACGGTTTTAACAGAATATAGAATTGTTTCATTCATTATAACCTCATTTTTTGCCTTTGTATTTTCTCAAATGCTAGTTCATTTATTTCGATTTGTTTACATACCCGTAGACAGGTCATTTCTGGAATATTTGTGTATTTATACCGTGTGCAAAAAATGGTTAACAATCGGTATTCGAACTAAGAAGTCACGGGGCAGATATGTGGCATTTTTCGGATTACATCTATACGTCGTATTTAAAAAAAAAAAGATCCTCAAACGCCGTAGTTATTTATTCGCAATTCTGTTACGTTCTGAATGTCAGGATAAATATTTGTAACATTAAATCATAGTTTGTACATGTATGAGAAAGATTCAAATCCGCTGTTTCCTCAATAACTTCCCTTTGATAAGTTTTGAAGACGATTACACAAGTTGAGCTAATAATGAATGTATTCATATTAAATATTAATTAATTTCAGCTGCGTGTATCATATACGGGACAGCGGTTGGCACGGAACGGAAATCCGCTTATAAAACAGCTGCTTTAACTACTTAGTCAAACATTCAATGGTGCGTAGTAAAATACTTCGCAGCTAATATGTAGGAATTTATGTACCATGAAATGTCAATAGTGTACGATACTACTCAGGTTAAATACTATAGCGTTCATGTTCAGGTTAACAATGACGGTGTTACTATATTAACACTGCGTGTATTCATAAAATAGTAATTGCATAATCAATAAGAGAAGTCATATCTCATTATCAATTAAACGCGAACGATTATTTTATTTTTATAATTATATAACACTAAATAAAGTTTCGGCGTTTTACTTTTAGGAAGTGCGCGTAATAAAATAAAACCATCTTCGCGAGGTTACGAGAAGACGGTATATGCTTAAACTTCGCCAGCTGCTAGACATGCCATTTAGTACAAAAATATTGTTTGCATTAACTCTCGAAATTGAAAACTGGGGGAATCATATATGTTTAAACTATTTTTCATTGCAGTTTTTAACTGCCATGTAGGCCATTTTTACGCTGGCGGCTGCTCTGGTTTCAACTTATTATTTATTAAATTTATGTTTGTTTAACGTTGTTTTACAAACAAGTCCCCTAGTCCAAACCATTGCGGCGTAATGATTATCGAAAATGTTTGCATAGCGAAAGTATAAAACCGGTGATCAATCAATCAAATGTGTGAATGAAAACTGCCTCACCTCTTGTATGTACAAGTTCGCATTTCCACTCAATTGCACATGAATGTATATTATGAAAAGGAATGAAATCACATGTTCAGCACAATTTACGCGCTTGTAGTAAATACCTTGCTAACCATTTCTAAAAGCCTACATGTTTTCATTTCCGCCAGCCTGAGCACATTGTGAAACACTATTAGTCAACATGTGTATTACACTGGTACTCGATCCTTACTTCACTGTACAGTAATACAGGTCTTGCATTAACCAAATCTACGGCAACACCGGTTTAACACAATATCGCCATAGGCAAATCATGTTTCATATAGTACGGAATACCGTTAGGGCCATCGTGGTTACACATTAAAATCCAGAGGGTTAGAATGCGAGAACGTGAGAGTACGATGGCGAAAATGCGAGAATACGACGACGAGAATGCGGGAATATGATGACGAGAGTTCGAGAATACGATGACGAGAATGCGAGGACGCGATAGTACGATGACGACATGCGACAGTGTGACAATACGATGGCGACAGTGCGATAGTTCGATGGCGACAATTCGATAGTCATATCGTACTGTCGCCATAGTATTGTCGCACTGTCGTCATCGTATTGTCGCACTGTCGTCATCGTATTCTCGTACTCTCGTCATCGTATTCTCGCACTCTCGTCATCGTATTCTCGCATTGTCGCCATCGTACTATCGCACTGTCGCCATCGTATTGTCGCTATGTCGTCATCGTATTCTCGCACTCTCGTCATCGTATTCTCATACTCTCGCATTGTCGCCATCGTACTATCGCACTGTCGCAATCGTATTGTCGTACTGTCGCCATCGTATTGTCGCACTGTCGTCATCGTATTATCGCGTACTCGCAATCTCGTCATCGTATTCTCACACTCTCGTCATCGTATTCTCGCACTCTCGTCATCGTATTTTCGCATTCTCGTCATTGCACACTCGCATTGTCGCCATCGTACTCTCGCGTTCTCGCATTCTCGCCCTCTGGATTTTAATGTGTAACCACGATATGGCCTTACGGTATTCCGTAATAAAGGGATAATCTAAACGAGTTAGAAATTCGTGTCATTCTGTGCCGATTGTTATTCCGTTGTAAATAGAATCAAAGCTTAACTTTCTGAATGTATTGTAACATTTTTTGCCTACGCAGTATGAAAGTATATTGGTCATCTGTACTAGATTTTCAGGGGCGGCTCCAGGATTTCTGGTTAGAGGGGGGCGGGAAATTGAAAGATTTGCTGGGGGTCCAGGGTGCCGCTAGGGACCCTGGTTGGTGCATGGCAAAGCCCTGCTAATGGTTCAAGGGGCTTAGCCCCCCCCCCCCCGGAAGCTCAACGATTTTAGTGATTTTGAAAGCTTTGACAACCACTTCTCGAGCATGTCACGCCTTATGTACTTTCATCAAAGTACCTTATTACAATGCCAAAAAAGTGCATAGTTTATACGTAATACGGATGGATATAACCGGAAGAAATGCTATAAAGAAGAACACACTGACGGTAATCAGGCTAGTGGCGAATACAGCAGGGAGAGGGAGAGCATGAAAACATGGTTTGTACCTACAGCAAGATATAATTACCAAGATGAAGACGAGATTTTATTTAACTTATTCGTTATAGATCTATCACTCAATTGCACAGAGTATAATACATTGTCCGAAACTGCATCGAAAAGAGAATCAATGTGCAAAAAGAGGGATACATCAGAATCGCAAAGTTCGACTTGAAAAACCGGGCGACAGAGAGTCTAAAGTTAAAACATTTAGCGATTGTCTGTGATAAGTGGGAAATGTTGTGTACGAAAAAGAAGAAAAATGAGTTTAAATAGGTGATTTAGATCTAGTTAAGTGTGAAACATCAAATAATTTGACTTTATTTGGCGAGTTTAGGGGGGCGTACGCCGCGTCCGCCCCCCCCCCCCTTGGATCCGCCTATGATTTTGGAAAGCATTTACGTAAATATAAAGTGAACTAGAACACTGACCATACATAAAAGTTATTTTTATTGATGGAATGTTCTTACATCTTTTATTCTAGTAGTGAAGATACTTACTGTAACATTCCTAGATGATGTATGATATTATTTTATCACGGGCACCTTCGGGTTAAGTTGTTTTCCCAATTTGGATGAAAACGCCGCTAATTTTCCCAATTTTACCGGTACCGGTACCATTCCCAAAGTGGTGAGGAAAAACGCTGCTATATCGCGTAGTTTTGTTTCAAATCAATCTCAATCACATTTGTATGGTGGCACAGAATGCCAAATGCAACGATGAGTCCCTGATTACACATTAGGCAGAGTAGGCAACGGCCTATGGGCCCCGCGACTTTTAGGGGCCCCATGAGACCGTGACGAAAAAAAAACGTATTGCGCCTGCAACACGGTATCCTCGCGGTACTAAATGTAAAATCATTCACGTGTAAACAGAAACACCGAATCTATATATCGGATAAATGATAAATACACTCATATTTGACTTTACTTCATTTCATAATTACTTTTTATAACGAAAATCCATTAATGTAAACTGTTGTCGCACACAAAAAACAACACCGCGTGGGCCACGAAAGTTTCACTGTCTATGGACCTCAACGGTTCCTAATCCAGCACTGACAATGATGACCATATATTTTTCGCGAAAAATAAATATTAAACATCGTGTTATTATTAAACTACAGCACAAGAAAAATGTAAGACTAGAGGGGGTGTAATTGAATCAGGTTGTCTGTCTGGACGTGCGTGCGGCCTCCTGATGTATTGTGCAAGGCATGACTCGAAATCAATCAGAAGTACCAATGTGGAACTTCCTAGGTAAAAACTGGTAGATTTCATTGAAAAACTTAATGCAAAAGGACCATAACTCTTGCTTCCATAACTACACTGTTATTGCTTTTTGCTAATGTTTCATACCTTCTTTTGTCTGTTGCTTATCTCTTTCTGACATAAAGTATCTGCTTAACAACTTTACCATCTGAATCCGATCTAGTATTTCACTCATATCGATTAACCTTCTTACACGTCACCTGTTTCAAATGGTTTGTCAGCCGGATGTTCGAAACTGGCAAGTTCCTTTCTTGAATCAAAAGTATGTGTAAAATGGCCATAAAAATCATTTGAAAGCATGTCCCCACAAAAAAACCCCTTCCCTATTAAACGTATATCTGCTAAAACGAAACATTAGACGGAAAGTACCCCAAATGGCACAATGATTGTTTTCGTTGGATTTCTATATTTCTTATATTTCCTATATTTCTTGCTATAATTTATGCAGCGGCACTATTGAACGCCAATCGAATTGGTCAGATATTCTAAATTTACAGGATGCAAACATACTTAAATTGTTTGACGTATGCCAATAGCTGTTGAATACTTTTGGAGGACTACAAATAACAGAATTGTTTAAATAAAGCTGTCAAAATAAAAACATGTATGGATATCTATCACCTTGTTACCTAGGACTGAACATTATTTTGAACAATTGTCCTCATTTTGCAGACCTTTTTCTAGCGTAACTGCGGGTCCGTTAAAGGACACATTCCCAAAGCAAAATGGTAAAAATAAATAGTAAAAATTGTTACAAAGAAGTTTCTAATGATTATTATATTATACATCAATTTTATTTTGATTAAATCTAACAAAGTACATAACTATTTTTATTCTTCTTATATGAATAATTATAGAGAGTTATATTAAATTAGTTTTTTTCCCAAATCTGGGGACGTTTCGCGAGAAAACCATCCCAATCCCGAAATTGGATTTTTCCCAAATGGCAAGAAAAAGGCCTGTTTAATATTATAGTAAGAATGTAATGTGCGTTCACAAAATGAAACAACTTATTAATTGTCTACGTAACCGCGACACTAAATTAAAAAAAAAAAAAAAAAAAAAAAAAATTAAANAAAAAAAAAAAAAAAAAAAAAAAACAATGACGATGCTGACAAGGGGCGATCATAAAGTTCTTTGCGCACTGAGCTCACCAACTCCTCACAGTGTAACCTCCCATTGGGTATATGAGAGAGCTATTGTTTCGCGATGTTTCGACTTTACAACCTGTGTATGCAATTGAATAAAACTATGATTTCGTTGCTGTACAAGTACCAATTCTTCTGAACGTTTTATTCTAATTCGTTATTCATCAACGTTTAAATTGTTCGTTACTTTAATATATAAAAAGTGAGTTTAGTTTCGTTTTATTGTTGCAAAACCGGTATTGCTTAAAACTTTAAATACCAGGGATTCGAAAATAAATCTTGTAAAAATATGTAGCAAAAAAAGAGAGGATGTTTTCGTTTACTTGCTACGTTGTTTCCCATGTAGAGCTCCATAAATTGTCGTGTCTCTAATATCGGCGAACCAAAATAGTTATATCATCACGATACATTAATGGGTTTAGCGTTTTATTATTTGAATATATTACCTGACGGATCCTCTTACAACGCGCATGGTTCCATTACTTAATTACGAGTGACCTCCAGAATATTAATACACCACTTGCTTACTAACCGCACAACTCGAATGCGAACAAGGACCGACATTATCAGTTTAAAACAGGAATTTTATATTTGAATGTAAATTTTGAAATACGCGTTAAAACAGCCCGAAATATCAAACTATCAAACAAAACTTCAATTTATTGTGTTTTTATGTCAATGTATTATACTTACACCTCTATTATACTTACATAGAAAATGTCGCCCTCACCTGGATTTGAACTCGGGACTTTTGGGAGCACATTTTAACGCATAACAAATCGGTGATTTAAGCTTAAAAAAACTTAACCCTTAAGGAAACGGAAACAATTATAACTTGCCTTCTCGCCGATTTTAATCTGACTGTGATGATAATGATGATGATGATGGTGGTGTTGGTGGTGGTGATGATATATATAAATGATGGTGGTGGTGATGGTGATGGTGATGGTGGTGGTGGTGGTGATGATTATGATGATGATGATGATGATGATGATGATGATGATGATGATGATGATGATGATGATGATGATGATGATTTATATTTATTAACATTCTAGGTCAAACGCATATAACAATATCACAATACTTAAAAAACATAAAAACATAGTTACACCAATGTCATTCTGATAGCTGTTATTGTCAAATAATATGTAAATATTTAAATAAATTAAATCTACATATTATAACAGTTATAAAAATTATTTATCAATTGAAATGCTATATTTGACCTATGGATAACCCATTAAGCTTAAAGCTTATTTCCAATGGGGTCCATTAAAAGTAACCAAAAAATGATCAAGTTGTTATATGATATAACTAACATACATAAACTTTGGTGTTTGATTGAGAGAAAACATGTGAATTACCTAGCGTTTTGTCCCAATCCGACAACTAAACCAATATTAACAAAAAATGTATAACATTACCAAACATGAGGCTTAACTAAATAAATATTATTGCAAATATGGAAACATTTCAATTCAAATAGTATATATCACAGATTTCAATTGTTTTTATATCACATTCATATGCTTATATCAATAATACATATATATATATTCTCACTTCTCTCAGTTAGTTTGTCTTGTAGATGTTTCTTAAACATTATTTTAAATTTGTCAATATTTTCCACTTTTTTGATGTCCTCTGAGATGATGATGTCGATGATGATGATGATGATGATGATGATGATGATGATGATGATGATGATGATGATGATGATGATGATGACGACGACGATGATGGCGATGACGATGATGGCGATGACGACGACAATGAAAAAGAGGAAGAATATAATGATGAATGACGATGATGATAACGACGATGTTTGTTGAACATATAATTATATAGTGGCGTGTAGCCTATTTGACGGCAACGAACATTCTACTTTGGAATAATATTACACAGGACCCAAAACAAGCATCGACCAGAGGAATCTTCTAGAGATTTTTAAAGAATTCCAACTCGTTATCAACAAAAATGGTATAAAGTTGCGGTTATTTATTGTTTTTCATAATTTTATTTTGTATACTTGATAATGTCATTGGGAGCGTCTTCCGCATTTTACCAAAACAAGCTTATTCAATGTTGCCATGTGAGTTTACGGAAGGCGACATGTTTTCTAGATTGGGTTAGAAACAATACTTTTGTCAACTGAATAAGAATGATTGCACGGAGATGTTTCACGTTAATTTTAACAAAATAGTAGCATTATATTGTGCAGATATATTTATTAACTCATCAGAATCTTTGGTAGTTGCCTTTTACATTGATATGTTTACAATTTCACACTGAATCACAGTCCCGAGTCCAAGGAGTAAGTTTCTCAAAAGGGCATGTTATGTGACTATTTGTAATGATAGACAAGGATTCTGACACTTGTAAGGGATAGTATTTCACTGTATTCCTTTAATACACAACACAATTGTTATTCATAGCATATAATGGCCCTAAGATTACTCCAAATTAAACAAAACTATTTTTTAAAAAAACATGACTTGCGGGAGTTAAATGGCTCTTAGAGACTCTTGACCCCCACAAGGCCCCTGGACCCGACGCGATACCAACATGGTTCCTGAGAGAGATTGCCGCTGAAATAGCCCCAGCGCTTACGCTTGTCTTTGCTGCTTCCCTACAGCAAGGACGCGCCCCATCTGAATGGAAGTCGGCACATGTAACCCCAGTCTTCAAGAAAGGGGACAGAAGCAAACGGGCTAACTATCGCCCAATCTCTCTGACATCCGTATGCTGCAAACTTATGGAACACATCATCCACAGCCAAGTCATGTCTCACCTAGACAAACACAACATCCTGGCCGACCAACAACACGGCTTTCGGCGAAGACGCAGTTGCGAATTGCAACTTATCCTCACCCTACAGAGGCTCAGTCCTTACCTGGATAGAAAGCTTTCTATCTGGTCGAAGCCAAAGGGTATTAGGTGAAGGAAAGTTCTCCAACTCGGATAACATCACATCAGGCATCCCCCAGGGCCCTGTCCTTGGACCTCTGCTCTTTCTGGTCTACATCAATGACCTTCCAGGCACTGTAACCTCAAAGACAGGGCTCTTTGCTGATAACACCAGGGTTTTTTTCTACTTTTTGGGAAGATAGCCCATGGCTTTGGAATTGGGAATTTTATCAGCATTTTCAAGAAATTGGGAAAATAAATTCAGTAGCAAACTTTTTCACTCGAAAAGTCCACTGATTTGGGAAAAAATAATTTGATATAACTCTTTATACTAATTCAAATTGAAGAACAAAATCATTATTATATACTTTGCTATATGAAATTGAAATAAAATTGAGATAAAAGAATCATTAAGACAATTCTTTCTATAAAAAAAAATAAATAAAAAAATGAAATTGGGAATTTTTAAGCAAATTTTGGGAAAAAAGTATACTTTTTGCCATTGGGAATATAGCCTTTATTCGGCTATAAAAACAGGCCAAAAAAAAAACATGGACACTCCTATACATAAGGATCAAGACAGCACAAGATGCAGCAACACTCCATTCTGATCTGGATTCCATACAGAGATGGGAAAAGGACTGGCAGATGTCCTTCAAGTTCAATCCTTCAAAGTGTGAAGTTATGCAAATCTCCAAAAAGCGGCATCCCATAAAGTCAGAGTACCTTATTCATGGACAGAAGCTTGTACCTGTAAAGGAAGGCAAATACCTTGGTGTGACTATCTAGGATAACTTGTCCTGGAAACCACATGTAGCTGCAGTCACCCGGAAGGCAAACAACAGTCTAGGCTTCCAGAGGGCGCAACCTGTCTAGCTGCCCACCTAGCGTCATAGCACGTACATACACCACCTTAGTGTGTCCAATATTGGAGTACACTGCTACTGCATGAGATCCTCACACTCAAACATGTATCGACCAACTTGACGCAGTCCAGAGATGCGCTGCTCGCTTTGTGAAAGGGGATTACCGAACCACAAGCAGCAGTTCACAGATGATAGCAGACATCGGTTGGCAGTCCCTTCAAGCGAGACGCCACACATCTTAGGTTACCATGATGTACCGGATAATTAATAACCTTATTGAAATCCCGTCTGATCCCTTCCTCCGCCCTGCTATGTCATCCACAAGAGGCAGCAGTATCAGATACATCGTACCATTCTGCAGAACCGACTAACTCCGACACTCCATCCCGTCAGCAACAAGACTGTGGAACCAACTGCCTAACCACCTTGTGACGGCTCCCAGTCTTAAAGCGTTCAAGGAAGGGATGGCACAGAATTAAGCATAATGAATTTGTAAATAGTTTTTAAAATTATTTTAATTGTGCCACACAGCCATTTTTAACCATTTTCTTGTACTACAATGCCCCAGAGAGGGATATAGTACAATAAACGAAGAAGAAGGATTTTTTTAATGCCTTTACTAATCTAGTCATTTTAATGGCAGATTAGATACAAAATGTTTTTAATTTTTATAATAAACTGTTTTGTTACACAAACACAGCATCTATCATCTAAATGGAATCTCTTTTAGTAAAATGATACCCTTCCAGTATTTATGGTCATGTGTCTATTATATCTATTTATCAACTAACATAGCATGTGTCCTTTCTGTCTGGTGATTGCAAATCAACAGAAACTTTGGGTCCATAGAAATATTACCACTTGGTAATCACCAGCTGCCCTGTTGAGCGTTACTGTCTGCTCAGATGGTAGAGCATGGTTCTAGTGTTTGAGCTCAGCAGTCTTGGGTTGTAGTCCATCATTGGGCATTTTACCTTTTCGTCACACTTTAGTTCACTAAATACACAAGAACACAATAGTATTCGGTCAGTATGTGTGTCTTACAATTATTTCCAGGTCTCCCTCAATCCTGTGCAGATCTTCAGTCGGGGTGCAGAAGAAGAAAAGGCAGAGACTGCAAGACTGGTAGGGCTTTGATTTTAAAAATAATTGTGTTGATTGCTGTTTATATTTTTGTGATATTTTGCAATCTCCTATTTTCTGAATATACATAACATAATTAAAATCATTCTAGCAATCTTATGTATTGTTAATTTAAGGTTAACACTCTTGGATGATTTTCTTGTTATCATGTTTCATATGTGTGTTTTCTACTGCATCAAACTTGAGGGTATACCACATTCATTAAATGGTTATCTTATCATGTAGTTGACGACCTTTTTGGGGCCTTGCTAGGTAACCGGCATTGCATGAATTGTATTAAGAACACATATCTCATTAATATAGCTTCATACTCTTGTTGACAAGTCCCTTTAAGCTGGCGTGACTGAATGCCCTCAAAATTTGAGGCAAGTTATAGTCATAGTATAGGGCATGAGGAGTGGATACAAAAGTGTTAACGGACAGACAGACTAATTGACTGACAAACCAAGGGCGGGTATTAAAAGACAGGATTCCAATAGTTTGATTACTATTTGTTTACTTGGTCTTTATCTGTCAAGAAAGATCATCAGAAAGCCATTTCCATTCCCAAATAGCATTTGTAAATCTAATGTTAATTGGTGTTTTGGGGATTTTCAAACATTTTATAAAGGGCTGTGTTCACAGATTTTTGTATTTATGAAAAATATTATTTAATGATTTAACTTACAGTACACAACTTCAATATTTTAGAATCTTTGACTCTTTTTTTATCGTTATTTTGCCAAATTTTCAACTAGTCCCTTTAATACTACTGAACTACATGTATCTTTAAAGCATTGTATTATTTTTTCTTTTTAACGAATAAGCTTGCAGGATTTTGTCATTTTACATTTCAGTCCTCATTTGTTGGAGCTATTGCCATTGGGGATTTGGTGAAGAGCACACTGGGACCTAAGGGCATGGTAAGTAAATCGATTATAGCTCACGCATAATTGTCTTCATTTTATAAATTTGGTTGATTTTGAGTGTTTTAGACTTATATTATTTCTTTCTTTATTTGTTTACCTTATTTCTTTCCACTTACAATTCCAACCTGTTTCAATACCATTTTGTGTAGAGCAAAATATGTGAAAAAATACAGAAAATTCAGCTGCTTCAGTTCTTCAGTCAAGATTTTGTTTCATCATTTTAAACCTACATGCTAAATAAATGAATGTCAGTCACCATTTACCTTTGCAACACAAAAAACGATTAAACAAACTCACATTGGTTAAAACTGTTAAAACCTCCGCAAAACATTAGATACTATAGAACAGGTATGGTTTGCTGTTTAGTTTGTCGACTAGTATTGTCACCCTCCACTGTTTAAACCATTTGAAATGTATGGATTTTGTTTTTATGTCCCCCACTATAGTAGTGGGGGACATATTGTTTTTGCCCTGTCTGTTGGTCTGTTGGTTGGTCTGTTGGTTTGCGCCAACTTTAACATTTGCAATAACTTTTGCAATATTGAAGATAGCAACTTGATATTTGGCATGCATATGTATCTCATGGAGCTGCACATTTTGAGTGGTGAAAGGTCAAAGTCATCCTTCAAGGTCAAAGGTCAAATATATGGGTCAAAATCGCTCATTTAATGTACACTTTTGCAATATTTCAATATTCAAGATAGCAACTTGATATTTGGCATGCATGTGTATCTCATGGAGCTGCTTATTTTGAGTGGTGAAAGGTCAAGGTCATCCTTCAAGGTCAGAGGTCAAATATATGTGGCCGAAATCGCTCATTTTATGATTACTTTTGCAATATTGAAGATAGCAACTTGATATTTGGCATGCATGTGTATCTCATGGAGCTGCACATTTTGAGTGGTGAAAGGTCAAGGTCATCCTTCAAGGTCAAATATATGGGTCAAAATTGCTCATGTAATGACACTTCTGCAATATGGAAGCTAGCAATTTTATATTTGACATGCATGTGTATCTCATGGAGCTGCACATTTTGAGTGGTGAAGGGTCAAGGTCATCCTTCAAGGTAAAACGTCATATACGGGGACATAGTGTTTCACAAACACATCTTGTTTCTTCTTGTACAGGACAAGATTCTGCAGAGCATGGGTCGAAGTGAGAAAATACAGGTCACAAACGATGGTGCCACCATTCTGCGATCCATTGGGGTGGACAATCCAGCTGCAAAAGTGCTTGTTGGTAGGCATGATGTGGAATGGGTGTTAGTTTTTAGTTAATGTTGAAGACTCTTAAACATAGTTTTGCAAAAGCTTAACATTTGTGTTATTTTATGTGTGTCAAATTAGAATGTAGGACAAAAGCTCTTGTTGACATTTGCTCAACCATAAAATTAGGGGGGGGGGGTCAAAAGCTCTCCCGTGATTTTTTCACCTTGGACGAAAGCTCTCCTGTAATTAAACTACAGGTGACAAAAGCTCACCATTATATTTGAGCAACCTGGACAAAAGCTCACCCAAATGTTAGCTAACCTGTATACACTTGGCAGTCAATGACACTTTTTGGTAAACAACTTAAACAATAAGTCAAATTATGTGTGTCAATTCTTGAACTCATAAATTTTCAATCAGATCATAATAAAACTTTGTGATATTTTTTTGGGGCGTAATATCACCGCCAAATTTAATATACAGCCAGTTGTTCTGAATTATGGTACTGAAAACATTGCCAAATTAATTTTGTCTGTTCTCTTAACTCAATTAGGTTGTTTTGGTCAGTAAATTTACTTTCAATTTACCAATGGTGATGAAACTTGGGATAGAGCAAACATAAATGGAGACCTAGCTTGGGATTGTAGTAAGGGCTAGTCAGGTCAAGGTTAAGGTCACTGTTACTTAAATAGAAAAAAGGGGGTTTGGGCTCAGGGCCCTCAATCTATCAAATCTGCCGCCGAATTTCGGTGGCAGTCCCCCACCTGAAAAGTATTCTTTTTTCCCCTTTTGGGGGAAAAATTCCCCCTAATTTTTTTTTTTTTTTTTTTTATTATTTTTTTTAATAGAAAGATGTGTCTCATGATTATTATATCTCAATTCTATTTCAAATTAATCTTTTCAAACATACTAAATTATGAAAAAAGCAATGAATATAGTGCAAACATATACAAATGTAATAATGAGAAAGTAAGTAAAAAAAAATCCCCCAAAAAGGGAAACGCCGCGAAAATTCCCCCTCCTAAGGGCTGCGGACCCCTTCCCCCAAAGTAGTGTGAGGGCGCTGGGGCTCAATAAGTTCTGTTTGCATGGGAGATTCTTGTATAAAGTCTGGGGTATTAAACTGGGTCTATTTTTATACACAATTTCTGCTCTAATCATTCACTTGCTAAAGCACATTCACTTGCTAAAGCACATTCACTTGCTAAAGCACATTCACTTGCTAAAGCACATTCACTTGGTGTTGCAGATATTTCCAAGACACAAGATGAGGAGGTTGGAGATGGAACCACATCGGTTGTTGTTCTGGCCTGCGAGCTCCTCAGGGTATGTACTGAACTTATTATATTTAACTATTGGTATGAAGCCTGTTGGTTGTTGTTTTGTTATATTCATACAAGTTTACGCTAAGATTTAAGGGCTGACCAGTTATACCTAGTTGAGAGAATTTAAGCTGATTACATGACCAACTCTTTCTTTCACTATAAAAAGGCTGTTATTGAAAGACTTGTACTGAAACCACCGAGGTATACTTACTTAACTGCCATTGATATGCTTGTACATATTGTAATGAAAACAAAGATAGTGAGCCTTATACCATTTTCTGGTTGTGGTTTGTAAGAGGCATATTCCCTATGATTTTTTTTCAATAATGATGTTTTACCTTAAATCTAAACTTAGCCCAGATCTTTCTCTCCCAAATTAGCGATTTGAGCGATATTTCTTCCCAAAATCAATAGGCTTAGTTGGTGGTTGGATGTTGGCCGGACAGGTGAGGTTTATTCAATTCTCTTTTCAGTAAAGCCTAAATGGCTGAAAATTTTGTAATGTTTTCTTTGTATTGTGAGTAAAGTTAGTCAATCGGCTTTGACTGCTAGGACACACTCTGGTTAATCACATTATGCAGTCTGAGGCATGGACCTAATAAAGGAGAATTGGCGTTGTCCGTCCATCTGTCATTCCATCAGTCCGTCCGTCTGTCACAAAACTTTTCAGGGCTATATCTCAGAAACTATATAAGATAACAACATGGAATTTCATGGGTGTGTAGAAGAAATCTATGGGGAAAAATGCCATCATCATGCCACGCACAAGAACCATATTGTTTTTGCCCTGTCTGTTTGTTGGTTTGTTTGCACAAACTTTAACATTGGCCATAACTTTTGCAATATTGAAGATAGCAACTTGATATTTGGCATGCATGTGCATCTCATGGAGCTGCACATTTTGAGTGGTGAAAGGTCATGATCATCCTTCAAGGTCAAATATATGGGTCAAAATCGCTCAAAAGGGGACATTGTGCATTGTGTTTCACAAACACATACCTTGTTTAAATAAGAGTTATTGCCCTTTGTTTTTTGTATGATGTAACTTTGCAGAGCTATATTATCTTCAGGATTATACCATACATCAAGGGATTTGCACCCATCCATAAACAAAATTTAACAATAAATATAAAAAATAACAATTCAATGAATTTGCTTGTTTAACACATACTCACGCTGTTTTGGTCTCCAGGAGGCAGAAGCACTGGTTGCTAAGCGCATCCACCCCCAGACGATCATCGCTGGTTGGAGATTGGCAACTGATGAGGCACGCAAAGCTCTAACTGCATTTGCCAGGGATCACGGGTAAGAATGTGAATATTTGATTACAAGTCAATTATGTTTTGTTTAAGTTTCTGATTTGTGTGGTTCTGTATTCATGATGCTGATTTTGTTGTTTTAAATGCATTTTTAATTTGTACGTGAAATTATTAAGCTTTATAGTGTTGATCCATTTACAAAAAGCATAGTTATCTCCTAAAGTGTTTCAGAAATGTTTAAAAGTCTTGTTTAAGACTTGAATCCTTGATATGACCAATGCAAACAAAGAGATTTGTGGGAATCACTCACTGTTGGTCAGTGGTGGGTCATTCAGTCAGTCTGTCTGCATGAAATGTTTAACGCGTGTGGAGCGAAGGACGTCGCATTTCTCAATTGATACAATTGAAACTTCAAATATGTAATCACCTTGAAGTTAAGATGTGCAAGACATTTATTTAATCCCCAGTGATCCACATGTTTCTGAGTTATTTGCCCTTGAACATAACTGATAAAGCGGTGCTGGGGTATAAGTCACGTTCTGACAAAGCTCTAATTTGATGTTACAGAATAAAATAAAAAATTTCATAAGATGGATGAGTAAGAAGTCCATATAAAAGCAGATTTTTCTTTCTATTCCATGTCCCTAAATTATATCAATTGTTTGAAAAACAATTGAATACATACCAAAAAAACTCTGTTGAAATTCAGTCATGTGATGAAACATGGTGAGTATGCAACATTTCTTTTAACATGGTTTGTCTGCATTTGTATCTTTTCTTCTTGTGTAGGAGTGACCCAGTCAAGTTCCGTGAGGATCTGACCAACATTGCACGCACCACAATCAGCTCAAAGATCCTCACACAGTACAAGGAAATGTTTGCTGAGCTTTCAGTGAAAGCTGTTATGCGACTGAAGGTAATTTCTTTCAATTTCTAGACCTATTACTGATGTGTTACTCAGTTGTGAAGTTTGCGCAAAAGTTAGGATATTCTGATCAAGCGAAACTAATAGTTCAACCATTTTTATGCCCCCTTTTTAAAAAAAAGGGGGGTATATTGTTTTTGGCCTGTCTGTCCGTCATTGTGTGCGTCTTTCTGTCTGTCTGTCTTAAAACTTTAACCTAGGTTAAAGTTTTGTCATAACTTTTTGCATTATTGATGACAGCATCTTGATACTTGGCATGCATGTGCATCTCATGGAGCTGCACATTTTGAGTGGTGAAAGGTCAAGGTCATCCTTCAAGGTCAAAGGTCAAAAAATACAATCCAAGGGATATAATTCAGCTTTAAAGGGAGATCATTTCTAAACCTGCCAAATGATATATTGAAATTTTATTTCAAAGCGGCGCAATAGGGGACATTGTGTTTCTGACAAACACATCTCTTGTTGTATATTCAAAGATAATTGTGAAAGAGTCTGACATACTTCTTTGACACAAAAACAAGGAGTGTGAGTCTCATTTCCTGGAGTCTTGGACTCCCGTTAGTGTCAAACACTGAAGTCTGAACACATGTGCAAAACAATGAAGCCAGTTACCAATTAGTGACTGCAAATTGGAATTATAAAGAAAATGTACGAAATGTAACATTTCTTAAGACCATTTTACAAAGGTGAGAATAAAAAATAATGGTTTTCCTATTAGTCGGTTAGTTCCTGACACCTGTTGATGTAGACTATACATGATATCATGATAAGGTATGAAAAAAAACAGAAACAATATGATACCTGCTGTGCAGTAAGAGTTACATCCCATATGTATTGTTTATAGGGCAGCGGTAACCTAGATGCTATACAGATCATCAAGAAGCTGGGAGGGGGTCTGAAAGACTCTTACTTGGATGAAGGTAGGCACTGGAGGGCCTTCAGTTTCATATCAGAGAAACTGCATTGAATTAAATTGTGGTTTAAAAGTTAAAGTGAGACTTTACAATTTTGTCAAATATTAAGGTTTTATTATAAATGTGTGAAAAACTTATTATACATATATTTCAATATAAATTAAAATAAAAGTTAAGAAAAACATGTGTCGAAAAATGAGAAATAAGCCAGATATTTAAATCGGAAATCGAAAATGGCTGTACAGCCGAATTCGCCAGCATATATATCGTGCATGTACAATGTGAATCTTAATTTAGCTTTAGTGCAGATTCGTTCATACGACACAAAGACACAATTTTGTTTCCTAACAAATACGAGTAAAAGTGTCGGCATCGGCTTTAACCAGCGCAAACTTGTTTTTGCTGAATTTTATGAAATTCGTCTTAAATGTATAATTTTTCTTGCCTATTTTGTGTTATTGTAACATATTTTTATCAATATATTAAAATTTGACACATATAAAAATCGTATAGTCTCACTTTAAGATTATATTATACGTAAAGACACACTTTTGTCAGAAATTTAGGAAGTTTTAATAAGACTTAATACTTATGAATTTTCAATTTTAATTATTCAATGTAAAAATGATGAAAGTCCCTTTTTAAACTGAGTATTTATATAACACTTGTGCTGTGAGAATGCTTAACCTCACAACACGTCTTTATTTGAAGCAATTACTCAAATCAACAACTCAGATTAAATTAACAAATTATGTTTTACAAAGAAATGTCAGTTTTTGTCCTTTTACTTTTAACATTTCGATTTTATTTCACCTTGGGACAATTGTACAAATCCTTAGCAGTATGTTTTCTTCATAAAATTATTTAGCATAAAACAGGTTACAAAATGAGAAGATAGATCAAACATGACATTTTTAAATGAGTTATGCCCCTTTTAATACTTAAATTCATGTATAATTAGTCTGTTTGTTTACTTATTGTATGGGTAGTATTCAAATGAGTTCCAAAACTTTCAGAAATATATTATGCCCTTTTAGAGTCAACATGATTAATTGATTATTATAGCTTAGTACTTCAGACTTGCAGTGTTGGTGGGGTATTCATCACTGCTTTGACAAGCTCTAGTTACATTGTGCCGATACACTTGCAGGTTTTCTCCTAGACAAGAAGATTGGTGTGAATCAGCCCAAGAGAATTGAGAAAGCCAAGATCTTGATTGCAAACACACCCATGGACACTGATAAAATCAAGGTAAGATGGCCATTCGGCTGTTGGGCAAAAAGTCATATTTTTTTAAAAATATAATTGCATTGTTTAAACTTGATCTCTGGTAAACCTGTTTGTCAAAGAAAACACGGTCATATGCATGATTTAAAATTTCTAGTGATTTAATTCCTACACATCTATACTCCTTGTGTTATTTGACAACAAACTACGAAATATTATTTGTTAATAATGCATGTAATTAAATTATTAACAATTTAAATTCAATTTTATAAGTATTTTATGTTTAAGTTCTTTTAAGCCCCATTTACACTCAAAAGCAACAAATTTTTCTTAAAATAAAGATAACCTTTAAAAAATCCATGTTCCTTAAAGCAAAAGCCAAAATTTCAATGCCAGATGTGGTCTGGTAACATAGATTTAATAAGATACAAAATGCTCGTTTTTATTTTTTGTGGCACAATATATTCCATTTTAATTTCCGGCATCTATTCATACGAAACAAAAACACTAAAATGGTACATGAACATTATTGAATATATTGTCCCACAAAAAAACAAAAAAGAGCATTTTGTATCTTGTTAAATCTATGTCACCAGACCACATCTAGCATTGAAATTTTATAAGGAACACTGATTTGTTTATGGGTTAACTTTATTTTAAAAAATATTTTATGAAATATTCATTGATTTTGAGTGTTAATGTGGCTTCAAGATTTTGGAAGATTCTCATTCCAAATTGTAAAACATTAAACAACTTTGGCATTTTTAATTGATTGTATGTTATCATTTGATACAGGAAAGGTGTGCAGTCCGGTGATTTTTTTTTGCCCCAAATTATTGACTCTTACAGGCCAAAATTTCCCAAAAAAGATTCCAAACTTTTCTAATAAACTCAATAAGTGGTTTATCGATTTCATTATAACTGCAATATAGCACATTATAATTATAAATATAAATTTTAAGATGCAGTTTCACATGCACTTAAAACAATTGGAATACTATTAATAATATTTCATTTTTCCCAATTTCATTGTTTATCGCGCTATTTAGCCCAACCCAAAAGGCACAAGCTGTAAAATATGAAGCAAAAAAATAAATCACTGCAGTCCTTAAACAGAGTATGACCACAGGATGTGATTCAAGTGTGCATTTTAGTGAAAAGAATTCTCATTGAACAGGTTAATATTGGCTAGCTATAGTGTGCAATGACTGCATAATTCAGTTGACCCTTTCCTGCTCAGAAGAAAAGTTAAACTGGCTACGTGAAACCAGCATAAAACCATCAGTTAGAAAGGTCTTATTTAAAAGGATTTTTCTAAGGGTCTACAAACATGTCAAAGTGTGGATCTCAGTGGTAAAGTGTTAACACAGAACTCTTCTATATTTCTGCAGGTGTTTGGTTCCAAGGTGAAGGTGGATGCCATCTCCAAGGTCGCAGAGATAGAGCTGGCAGAGAAGGAGAAGATGAAGGACAAGGTCAACCGGATCCTCAAGCACGGCTGTAACGTCTTTATCAACAGGTACACGTCTCTACCTTCTGTAGAGTTATTTATATACTTATGTTATTCTATTGAAATAGGAAAGACTGCATTCATTGTCAAACAAGTTATTGAATGTTTTCTTATGACTATTCCTTCCAAATCTGCCATGAAACAATTAAAAAAGGGAATATAAATTTCTCCAGGGATACCTGATTTTGTTCAAACTGTTCACAACATTGGTATTTGTCTGTGCCAGCACTTATGTAAGCATTTGCTAAACAGGGATGACACTTTCTGCTTTTACGGAATTTTTATGTCCCCCAGGACATATTGTTTTTGCCCTGTCTGTTGGTTTGTTGGTTTGTTTGCACAAACTTTTAACATTGGCCATAACTTTTGCAATATTGAAGATAGCAACTTCATATTTGGCATGCATGTGTATCTTATGGAGCTGCACATTTTGAGTGGTGTAAGGTCAAGGTCATCCTTCAAGGTCAAAGGTCAAATATATGGGTCAAAATCACTCAAAAGGGGACATAGTGTTTAACAAACACATCACTTGTTTGATTAAAGGAAGTCTCTTATGACCCAAAATCCAGTTTAGACGGGAAGTGTCGTCCCTGCATGAAGCCCCGTTTTCCCAGAATTCGGTTCAAATAATCTTAACGTCGTGCTTCTCTATTTCACAGACAACTCATCTACAACTACCCAGAGCAGCTGTTTTCCGATGCAGGAGTCATGGCTATAGAGCACGCCGACTTTGAGGGTGTGGAGAGGCTCGCGCTGGTGACCGGTGGGGAGATATACTCAACGTTTGACTCCCCGGAGACTGCCTTGTTGGGACAGTGTGACCTAATAGAGGAAGTGATGATCGGAGAAGATAGGCTTCTGAAGTTTTCAGGTACTTTGTCAGATATTTGTTAGGATTATTGGAGCCTTGTTTTGTGAAAACTGGGCTTAATGCATGTGCGAAAAGTGTTGTCCCAGATGAGCCTGTGCAGTCTGCACAGGCTAATCTGGGATGACACTTTTGGATCTTAGGGTATTTTTCATATAAAGGAAGTCTCTTCTAAACAAAAATCCAGTTTAGGCGGAAAGTGTCATACCTGATTAGCCTGTGCGGACTGCGCAGGCTAATTTTTGATGAGATTTTATGCACATGCATTAAGCCCAGTTTGGACAGTGTGTGTGACCTTATGGAGGAGATGCTGATTGGAGGTCAGGCTTGTGAAATTCTCTGGTACTTTGCTAATAACTTTATAGGATTATTTGTTTGTGAACTTGCATGTTCTTGTTGTATTTAACATTTACTGTGAAATATATAACAGACATGTCTTGTACTTCTTTTTTTCTAAGTCTCACTTGCAGGATTTTCATTATGCAGTGATTATCAAATGAATTGTTTTTACGCTATGTGATCATTATAAACTCGATCTGTATGCCACACCAATCTCATATTTGAATCATGCTCTGGTTAAATGAGGCTTAATGCATGTGCATGAAGTGTCTGTCCAGATAAGCCTGACCCTCTGCGCAGACTAATCAGGGATGATTCTTAACGCTTTTATTGTCTTCGTTTAAAGGAAGTCTCTTCTTAGCAAAAATCCAGTTTAGGCGGAAAGTGTCATCCCTGATTAAGCTCTGCAGTCTGCACAGGCTAATCTGGGATGACACTTAACGAACATGAATTAACCCTTTGAGTGCTGGAACCGGATTTTGAAGGCCTTTGCAAACAGTTTGGATCCAGATGAGACACCACAGAACGTGGCATCTCATCAGGATCCAAACTGTTTGCTATTCTGATAGTGGTCTTAGAAAAAAATCGAAGAAAATGCTAATTTTAGAAATTCAGCAGACGACATTTTAGCAGACGACAAATTTCCCAGCATGCAAAGGGTTAAGCCCTGGTTTTCCCAGAGCGAGTATCACATTGATGATTCTCTACATAACACTACAGGTTTCACGTTGTTCGTTCACCTGTTTCAGGAGTGAAGCGGCTTAATGCATGTGCCTAAAGTGTCATCCCAGATTAGCCTGTGCAGTCCGCACAGGCTAATCAGGGGCGGCACTTTCCGCTTTTATGGTTTGTTTCTTTTAAAGGAATTATCTTTTCATGCAATTTCAAGTTTAATTGATTCCTATTTCAGTAGTGAAGATGCCTGATGGGGAGGCTAAATTTGGTAGCAATATGTGAATATAAATGATAAAGTTTGGGCAATGCGTGTTTCAGGAGTGAAGATGGGCGAGGCATGCACAGTGGTGCTGCGTGGTGCCACCCAGCAGATCCTGGATGAGGCAGAGCGGTCCCTGCACGACGCCCTCTGTGTGCTCACACAGACTGTCAAGGAGACCAAGACAGTCTTCGGCGGAGGTAAGATAACAGGAAAAATTTGGTAGCAAAATGTGAATATATATGAGCCTCGCTCTGGTCAGTCTTCAGCCGAGGTAAGAATATTAGCTAAATATTTGTCTCGCTGTGAGAAAATCTGGTTTGATAAATGTGCGTCAAGTTTTGTTCCATGTTAGCCTGTGCAGACTGTGCTGCATTGTAATCAGGGATGAGACTTTGGCTTTTATGTATTTTTTTCATTTAAAGAAAGTCTCTTAACAAATCCAGTCTAGGCTGAAAGTGTTGTCCCTGATTAGCCTGTGCAGACTGCACATGCTAATCTGGGGACAACACTTTAAGCACATGCATTAAGCCCCATTTTTCCAGAGCACTGCTTATATCCATTTTTGATGGTAATTCAATATCAATGTTCGATAGCATGATGTGAACAAACTTGCATAGCAGTTGGACGAAAATAATTGTTGCAACATTTTCAGATATGGTAACAAACGTCAAATTTGTACCTGTTGTTTAAAAAATAAATGCTAATTTTTTTTACATTTTGATAGCATTATTGTTGGAAATATTGTAAAATTGAGTTCTCAGATTATCACATAAACCTAATTCTATAAATTGATGGTTCTGTTCATAAAGTCTTAACCAATAAAGTCTTAATGATGTTTGCAGGCAGCTCAGAGATGTTGATGGCCGATGCTGTGTTGAAGCTGGCTGCCAAGACGCCTGGAAAGGAGGCCGTTGCTATGGAATCGTTTGCCAGGGCCCTGAGAATGGTGAGCTCTCATTGGTTGTTGTCTAGTGTTGCTTGGTACATTTGATAAATGGTAAGCTTTCAAAATAAATTTGTTATTGGTGTTTTTGTCACATAGTCAAGGGTACATTAGGACCAACATCAACCTGAAATTGCACGCTAGAATTGTGTCCTTTAGTCATACTCAGTTTTGTTTGTACACCTGTTTCATGAGAGAAATGACAACATAACAGTAAGTAAGTGAGGATATTATTTTATTAGTTCACCTGAGCACAAGGTGCTCATGGGTCACATTTTGTGATCACCATTTGTCCGTTGTACGGCGTCAACATTTGCCTTGTTAACACTCTAGAGACCACATTTATTGCCCAATCTTCATAAAACTTGGTCAGTAGATTTGTCCCAATGATATCTTGGGCGTGTTTGAAAATGGTTCTGGTTGGTTGAAAAACATGGCTGCCAGGAAGCAGGGCATTTTTCCGTATATGGCTATAGTAAAACCTTGTTAAAACTCTAGTCTATTATATGTGATTCTGTGATTAAAACTAATGTATTCATCTTAACGGTACACATTTTGAGTGGTGAAAGGTCAAGGTCATACTTTAAGGTCAAAGGTCAAATATATGGGTCAAAATCGCTCAACAGGGGGCTTAGTGTTTCTCAAACACATCAATTATTAACAGAAGCAATTTTATACTGGCAAATTGTATGCAACCACCTTAAAATTCATATTTTGAATGTGTCTTGCCGATTATACATACTGAAGTTTATCAGTTTGAAACTGAGGCTATCGTAACAATATCGTAACAATATCGTATCTGCCTTGCAGATTCCTGCCATTATCTCTGACAACGGCGGTTATGACAGCTCCCAGCTGATCTCTGAGCTCAGAGCCGTGCACACAGATGGAAAACACACGTTTGGAATAGGTACGTTGTCACGTGATCATGCTATGAGCCTTGCTCAGGGAAAACTGGGCTTAATGCATGTGCCTAAACTATTGCCCCAGATAAGCCTATGCAGGCTAATCAGGGTCCACACTTTCTGCTTTTAAGTATTTTTTTTAAATAAAAATAGTCTGTTCTAAAAGAAAATTCACTTTAGGCGGAAAGTGTCGTCTCTGATTAGCATGTGCGTACTGTACAGGCTAATCTGGGACGACACTTTACGCACAAGCATTTATGGTTGCAGACATGGAGCTGGGAGAGATCGGAGACATGGAGAAGCTGGGCATCACGGAGTCGTTCCAGGTGAAGAGACAGGTGCTCATAAGCGCCTCAGAGGCCGCCGAGATGATCCTGCGCGTCGACGACATTGTCAAGGCTGCACCTCGGCAACGCGAACCCGACCATAGGGACCATTAGTGATGGGACGTGCTACATTAGGATATTGACTCGTTTTGAAATTTTGAATGTTAAGGAAATTAAAATGTTATGAGAATGCTTTTCCAGGTTTAAGAGACCACTGGTGTGGAGAACTTAGGGCATTAAAATGAAACTTGATTTTTGTTTGTAATAAAACAAAACAAAAAAAACTTAGGCTAAATTATATTCTATGTTTAATATAATGCCACATGAAAAAACATAGATGTTCATTACTTAAAGCCTTTACATAATGATTTTTGCTTTTGAGCATTTAAAAAAAAATCAGTAATCAATGTCAATAATACAATAAAGCAGTATAGCCCAGTAAGTGACAAAATGCATTTGGCGTGGCACAATGTGAACATGTTATGAATCTTAATACTGAATTTTACTTGATGGGTTTTGGTACAAGGTATCTGCCAATATTGGTCTGGAATTCCTCATGGTCAGTGCTATCAAAGTGAGCTTTTTAAACAAAATGTGTTCATGTATTTTGCAATGGATGTGACTCGCTCACTAGCAGCTATGCATACAGGCTGTGTTTGGTATGTGCTGCCCATTACATTGTCATGATCATGTTTTAAGCTTGTTGATCAAAGTATTTATTACTTTTGTGTGCTTGAGTGACTTAACTTTTCATTTTCTATCCTCATTTGATAATAAAAGATGGATATATATTTCATTATTTTTTAATGGCCTGAATTCTCAAATACACTTTCAGATTTTATTAGCCTTGAAAAAATAAAAAAAGTGCTTTGTCTATCATATATTATTTGGTGGAATATCGATTTTAATTCATGCGTGATCATAGAATCCAACACATTTTCTTTTTATTTTAGGATTGCAAACCACTATTTTTGCCAAAAATAGTTCTGGTAAAACAATGAAAATTATCAATAATTAGCCGGATTTTTTTCGAAAAAATCTCGGCTTATTTTCACTGTTTCAAAAAGTGAATTATCAGTTTTAATTCACTGATATTTCTCTATAAACCACCGGAAAGCATAAAATATTAATTTGTGTCCATCCAATTACATTTAAGCTGTGGATCAATGGTCTAGTTGAAACACAATGCTGAAGTGACAGGTTTGATTCAACGTTATACCTAACTCTTGTATCACACACCGGGAAAACAGGACTTAATGCATATGTGTAGTGTCATCCCAAATTAGCCTAATCAGGGATGGCACATTCCAAATACTAATCACTGAACACTACTCTGACACTGAATATTACTCACTGAGCATTACATACTGAACACTACTCACTGAATAAAACTCACCGAATACTACTCACTGAACACTGAGTACAGTTACTGAATACTACTCACTGAATAAAACTCACTGAACACTACTCACAAAACACTATTCACTGAATACCACTCACGGAGTACTACTTTTGTTCTACTATAGGTATTCAATTTAAACTTGACACATGTGTTTGGTAAGTGAACTCACATTATGATCCCAAAGACCATTACTCTGACCTGCAATTAAGAGTTATGCCACCTTTTTGAACCTACAAATTTAGTTCAGGTAAATGTGGTAACTTTTCCATATCACTGTTTTTATGCCCCGGTAGGGTGGCACATAGCGCTCGGAACGTCTGTCCGGTATTCCATTTCCGTAGTTTCCTAAACGCTTTACCTTGGTATGTGAATCTACCTGTGTGACTTGCATATCAAGTTAAGAGTTTTGTTTCGGTCCATTGATTTTTATGCCCCCTTCGAAGAAGAGGGGGTATATTGTTTTTGGCCTGTCTGTCAGTGTGTCTGTTCCGAAACTTTAACCTTGGTCATAACTCATGGAGCTGCACATTTTGAGTGGTGAAAGGTTAAGGTCATCCTTCAAGGTCAAAGGTCAAATATATGGGTCATAATCGCTCAAAAGGGGGCATAGTGTTTGACAAACACATCACTTGTTTTGCAATGTTTCAGGCCCTGGACTAAGGAATTTTCATTAAAAAACACTTCTGGGTTTGTTTTTAAAACGCTTTGAGATACTGACCTTATTTTTGGTGTGTGAGTTTACATACATGACTAACAGATCATGTTAGTATGGGCCTTGGACTTAACGATTTTCTCTAAAATAGCTGCTGTGTGGCTTCAAAGTGCAGTAGGGGGCTTTGTGTTTCCCAAACACAGCTTTTGTTCATTCAAAAAAAGTTTCTTCTAAACAAAAATTAAGTCTGGGCGAAAAGTGTCGTCACTGGTTAGCCTGTGTGGACTGCACAAGCTTATCTGGGACGACACTACGCAAATTCATTAAAATTGTTTTCCCATAGCAAGGCTCATTAATCTCTGAATGCACCATAACCTAACAATCACATTTAGGGGCCATGGCCAAGTGAGGGACAATCTAGGTACACTAAATATTTGTACTAATGTATCATGAGCTCATTGCATGAAATTTAAATTTAATAGAGGTGAAGAGTGGTGGGCTAAAAAAATCATTTCGAAAGAAAAATTAATTATTCATTAACACATATGTAAGTTTTTTGTATAACATCTGTAAGCATTTGGTAAATCTTGAATTCATGGATACATCAAATTTGGGATTCACAATCGAAATACTATAAATTAAACGCACTTATTGCTATGTCTATTTATTGTTACTTCATTATAAAATAAATAGCTTTTACATACATATATGTATACCCTAAAATTTACTAACCACATTTATGTAAAGGATGGGAAAACAATATCACAGAAGTCGTTTGAGATTTATAACTACGGCAAAAGCACAATCAATACCTGCAAAACATTAAAACACATTCTAACATCTTGTCTTGAATGGAATGAAAATCATTCACATTCTACTACGGTACTTGGAACAATTACTATGAATTGTTAGGAGTGTTAAATGTTAACATTCACTTGCACACATCAGTCATTTAACAATTAAAAAGCATGCAATATATTGAAATTGGCAGTTTCCACAAAGTTAATGAAAAAACCTAGTTTCCATGTTCATATAAATACCATGAATATAAATAGAAAAATACTCAAATACATGATCATACCAAGCTTAATATGATTACAAACTGACATTTGTACTAAAAAGTACTATTTACTATGAAGTAGTAAGAAAACACCGAACAATGGCATACAAAATAGCATTCATCAAAATGGAAAGTAAGAAATCATAATAAAATCCTCAGAGAAATTGTTAAGACACTTCTCTGCATTGGCACTGAGGTATAAAGAGACCAGTATCATACAAAATTATGGAATGTTTTTCTGATATTGGTATGTATGTCATGTCGGTTCATGTACAAAAAGATATACAATCAAAACTGCAACAAGTTACAAATTCAATACAAGCTACAACAAGAGTGCCAAACTGTCACAAGATACGCCCGTTCGAAGGTTTTGGACACCATGCTCAATGCTTGAAATGCACTAAGTGACCTCAAGACCTAGTTATTGACTTGGCATGACCCATATTTGAACTTGACCTAGATATCATTTAGATGTAACATCTGACTAAATTTGGTGAAGATCAGATGAAAACTACTTCAATTAGAGAGCGGACACCATGCTAAATGCTTTAAATGCACCATGTGACCTCGTTTTTGACCGGGCATGACCCATATTCGAACTTGACCTACATATCATCTAGACACAACTTGTAACCAAATTAGGTGAAGATCAGATGAAAACTACTTCAATTAGAGAGCGGACACCATGCTAAATGCTTGAAATGCACTAAGTAACCTCGTGACCTAGTTTTNTTAAGTGTAATCCCATCAGACTGCAGAGGGTGATCAGGATAACACTTCCCCACTAAACTAGATTTTTGCAAATAAGAGACTTCTTTTAAACGAAAAATACCATAAAAGCAGAAAATGTCGTCCCTGATAAACCTGTGCAGACTGCACAGGCTAATCTGGGATGACACTTTACGCACATGCATTAAGCCCAGTTTTCCCAGACTGTTACTCAATTAAAAACTCTGCGGTTAGTTGATTATCGGATTCCAGGTATCGTGATTTTATACTGTGAGCTGATCTGTTTCAACTTGTCCTCGTATTGTAAGTTTTTCTCTACCGACTGTTTGTAGTTGAACTTCAGGTCTTCAATTTCATCGAAGAAGTCCGGCCCGAAGTTTCCTAGCTCCTTCCTCAGCTGAAATATTAAGCTTTCCAGTGACCCGGATTATTTGATTGCGCAATAGTAAAATGGCGGCCATTTTCGGTCCGATTTGCTTGTTTTTTTGGCTTGAAATCTTTTTTTTCTTCATTTTGGAATTTAAATCACTGATGCGCATTATACATGGGGGGGGGGGGCGGTATCGGTGGGAAAATTCGGTTTGTGTAACACAGAAGAGCTTTCACTCTATAGCACTTGAAACCAAAATGTACAAAATTGGTGATAAACATATCAGTATGTTACCAAATTTACACAAAAATAATTAATCAATGATATATGTGTCTGCATGTTCAATTACAATGCAGTTAATACACCATGCTTGGAAAATCCAAACAAATTAAAACTAGGAGTAATCTCCCTTTGTCATAGCCTGATGAATTTGCCAAAGGTTTTTATTCCTTTTACCAATCAATAAACAAATGAATTTCAACCAAGGGTTAACACCCTTGACCCTCGATTAAGGGCTTACTCAATTGCTCGTCAAATTAGGCAAAGGTTACACATTACCATATTTTATTTCAGAAATTCTGTAGGGATACATGTTTTTCTGTATAAAATCCTAAGAAATGTCTAAAATAAGAAGGCTTTCTTGTGACAGAATGTATAAGCGATCATGCGACACATATATGTATCTATCAAATATTAAATCCAGACGGCTACCCGCACAATTGAAATTTCCAGCTGAGTCATTCCAAAGTTTCTATCTGCAATAATAATGAACACATGATCACAAGAAGGGTCCTGGGCCTGTATTAACAAACCCATTCTTTGAACACATGATCACAAGAAGGGTCCTGGGCCCGTATTAACAAACCCATTCTTAGACTTAAGAATGAAGAATAGACTTGGAACAAATAAAAATAGGTTCAGTGTTTGAATTTATGCAGGCTAACATGGGCAATTATGTCATCAACAAAATTGTTCTTCATGAAGAATGATGTAGATAGAGGTTGATAATGCCAAGCATTTTTATGCCCCCGAAGGTGGGCGTATAGTGATTGCACTATCCGTCTGTCTGAAATTACGTCACACTTTGCGTTTAGGTTTCGAAAAATGATGAAAATCACTTTGCGTTAAGGTTTAGAAAAATGTGGAAAAAGGGGGCATATGTCATCCTTTGGTGACAAGCATTGTTTATTATTATTTTTTAATGAAAAAAATAAATTAATAAAGCAAATGCATATTATAATTTAAATAATGTTCTTGATTCTTAGACTTAAGTCTAAGAATTGTTTGGTGATTACGGGTCCAGGCAGGCCCTTTACATACCCTGTCGACCTCCAGTTTGAGTTTGTCCCTCTCTAAATACGTCGTCTTCAGCTGCAGTCCCAGCTCTATGTTCTCGGACATCGCCTTGTCGTAGTTGCTTGCCTTGGACATAATGTCCTCCCCTAACTGAAAACATTTATGTATATAGAGAATATTATATAAGTGTCTAAACATTCATGTATATAGAGAATATTATATAAGTGTCTTTTGGTACTTGAATTTATCTGAAGAGTTGAAGAAAGGTTTAGATGGCAAGGCTTGAAATGTATAAATCCAATGCATGTATAGATTATAATTTAAGAACAAATGAATGAGGATCTTGATACATTTGAGCGAGTTGAATCGTCTACAAATCTTAACTGCATTAGACAGTAAATCGGAAATGAAAGGCCACAATAAGTAGTCCTCTATGTACATGTAGTAGCAACGTACAGGATGGTAGGCATGTAAAGCTTAAGTTTATCCAACATCCAGACTTTCCTTCTAAAACAGCATTTAGCAGAAGGATAAATTGACTTCAGTGAGGATGAATTTTGTGAAATAATTTAATCATTCTTCAAAGCGGAAATGGTTCAATCACATTTTAGTTTGCTTTATTGACATTATGCAAAAGTTGTATATTTATTTTTGATGAAATAAAATCTAATAAAGAACATTTAGGTAAAAATAAAAATTGTCAAGCCTAATAAATACCTAATAAGGAATTCAAAGGGAAGCTTAAACATATTCAATGTTAAAACATATGAAGGACGATATTTATAACAATATGAGCATCGTTCTGCAAAAACTGTTTTTAATGCATGTGCTCAAAGTGCCATCCCAGATTAGCCTATGCAGTCTGCACAGGCTAATCAGGACGACACTTTCTGGTTTTACGGAATGTTTTCGTTTACAAGAAGCTCTTCTAAACAAAAATCCAGTTTAGGCGGAGAGTGTCGTCCCTGATTAGCTTGTGTGGATTGCACAGGCTATCTGGGACGACACTTTACGCACATGCATTAAGCCCACTTTTTCCAGAACGAGGCACAATAATTATTATACATTCAAATTCTAATCAGGTTGCTGTACATACATGTGCAGTGCCGGCCTGTCTGCGGGCCATACTGAGCTCATAGGCTATCTCCTTCTTCTCATTCTCCAGGCGGTCTATAGTCAACCTACAAACATATATAACAGTGGGTTAGAAATATCAAGGGGTTTTCACTATCAGAACTATCAAGGGGCACTATTGGACCTGTAAGTGGGTTTTAACTACCGGAAATATCAGGCGGTTTGCAATACTGGAAATATCGGAGTTTGCACTACATACCGGGGGGGGGGNGAAACATCGGGGATTTTTTCACTATCAGAACTATCAAAGGATTTGCATTATCAGAAATATCAGAGGGTTTGCACAATCAGAAATATCAGGCCTAAGGCGTTTGAGGCAATAAAGAGTACTTAAATAAGTTTAAACTTACTGAAACACACTGGCAACATGTTAGTGGATACATACCTGGCCTGCTGGTAGTCTCGCGCCAGCTGTGCGTCTGTTACGCCAGACCCACTTGGTATCTTCTCCAGCACTGCCACCTAAAGGTACAGGGGCATAATCATACATGAAACAGTGTTTGCTAGAGTTGAAGTCCAATAAATGAGTCTCGCTCTGGGAAAACAAGGTTAAATGCATGTGCATAGTGTCCTTCCAGATTAGCCTGTGCAGTCCCCACAGGCTAATCAGGGACGACACTTTACACTTTTATGGACTTTTTGTTTAAAGGAAGTCTTCTTTAAATGAAAATCCATTTAAGGCTGACAGTCTTGTCCCTAATTAGCCAGTGCAGTTAACATTTGGGACGAAACTTTACGCACATGCATTTAGCCCCGTTTTCCAGGAACCAACTCAAATAAAAGTTGCAGTAGTGTTATGGCTATTTGTCCAACTTGTGAACCTAACTTGTTGATCCCAATTTATTATCAAAAGGTGCAGAGTACTGGTTCTGCCCAGGAAACAATGCTCAAGTGTCTCAATAAGAACCATGCAAGATACACAATCAAATGTTCAATCAATCCACTAACTTAAGTTTGAAGAAATGGCATCAAAAATAAGAACAATCCACACACAAGATTATTATACAATAAATATTGCACTGAAATAAATGTCAGGAGTGCTGTAAGAGATTGCAGTAAACATAGGTATGAACTATAATTAACTCTGATAGTCATGATTAATATCAAGCTTTGAACTCGAGTAAAATAATAACATTTTAGCAAAGCTTATATATCGATTATAGGAGTCGTTATAGCTTATGTGGAGCCATTTTTCTTTTTGTATTTTTTTGTAAAGAACTACAAATATGTCCTTTATACATTAACTTTGTCAAAATCAAGTTTGATCACAGAGTTAGTTCTGGTTTTATGTCTCCATGGTAACAAAAGATGACCTTCTTGAGTAGTTGTTCCTTCTCTGCCATGAGTCTCTGTTCACGCACTGCTGCCTCCTTAAGCATGGTCTTGGAGTCCGACAAAAGGCTGGTCTGAAATATAGCAGGGATATACTGATACTGATAATTGGGCTTAATTCTTGTGTATCAAGTGCCATCCCAAATTAGCCTTGAAGTCCGCACAGGGTAATCAGGGACATCACTTTCTGTTTATATGGTCTTCAGACAACAGGCTGATCTGAAATATAGCAGGGATATACTGGTCAAAGAACATGGGAGCCTCGTTGTAGGAAATCTGGGCTAAATGCATGTGCCTAAAGTGTTGTCCCAGATTAGCCTGTGCAGTCCTTACAGGCAAATCATGGACGACACTTTCCGCCTAAACTGGCTTTTTTTTAGAAGAGACTTCCTTTAAACGAAGCTCATGGCATTGTGGGAAACATGAGAACATGCTAACTCCTTTAACATGGCCTTTGAGTCAGACAACAGGCTGGTCTGAAATTCAGGGATATTCTGGTCTGAGAACATTGTGGGAACTTGGAGAACATGACACAGATGCCCCAGAGACATATGTTTTGAACCAGACAAACGGTTTATATAAGTCCACCAAAAGACAAAGGGCCATAATTCTGCCAAAACTTGTCCAAGCCAAATTTCCTTTCTTGAAGATCATCTACACGTTAGCAAGATCCACCCAGTAATTAAAGGAAAGTTGAAAACACAAGCTTTGGGACGTACATATTGACAGACGGACGGACAAGTTTGCCTCCAGTGAATTTACCCTATCCTTATATATTAAGGTTTTAGCGTTAGACTATTTTTTTATAATATCATTAACTCTGTTGTTTATAGGGAAATATGAGTGATTAAAATAATAATTTACTGTTTCAAACAGTTGAAAATAACAGTGAACATTATCGATAATGTTCACTGTTTTATTTCGATAATGTTCAATGTTTTATTTCGATAATGTTCACTGTTTTATTTCGATAATGTTCACTGTTTTATTTCGATAATGTTCACTGTTTTATTTCAATAATGTTCACTATTTTATTTCAATAATGTTCACTGTTTTACTCAGAAATAATAGTGTTGTTTGAAGTTATGATGTTATCATTGCAAAATTCTCAAGTTTAAAAGTTTAACCAAGTTTAAAGGTTTTTTAACGGTGGGAAAGCAATAAATTAAAAGAAACTGTGTTGATTTTGCTAGATTATTGATTTTAACCCACTCTTGATCATAGAAAAAGCTCACAATAGGCTGTTCCACTCATGAAAATATTATATTTCTCTCATTAATCGTGAATTTAAATCAATAATCTAAGAAAATATACCGAAGCCAACTAATATCCTCTTTATAGATCTGTTGAACATTTCTGTTTAACCCTTTGCATGCTGGGTAATTTGTCGTCTGCTAAAATGTCGTCTGCTGAATTTCTAAAATGAGCATTTTCTTTGATTTTTTTCAAAGAAAACTATCAGAATAGCAAACAGTTTGGATCCAGATGAGACGCCACGTTCTGTGGCGTCTCATCTGGATCCAAACTGTTTGCAAAGGCCTTCACAATTCGGTTCCCGCACTGAAAGGGTTAACAATTATACTGTCAACCCTCTTGTTATACCAGTGAAGTAGAGGTAAATTTTAAACTCTGACAAATTTGTACCCACAACATGATCAAAACAAACATCTATACTGGAACACTTGACTATTTCCTGGTGAGAATGAGAAAGAATCAATTTCAATACTCTTACACTTTCTTACACACCATATTTCTCAAAACAATCCAACTCACAAGCATTATTACGCATCACATGTCTCAAACAAGTATCCATACTGAAAAGGCCATGTACCTTTTTTCTCAAGATCAGCCTATCCTTGTATATGCAGGTAAGATAGAAGAAAATAAAGAAATAAAGCAGTTTTTGAACTCACAAACAAGAATCCATACTAAACACCACATACCTTTTTCTCCAGATCAGCCTCCAGTGACTTGACCCTATCCTCGTACATGCGTGTGACCACTGCAGACTTCCAACCCTTCCCCTCGCCCGCCGTCCCTTCCTCCGCCTTCCCTTCCTCGATCTGCAGCCTCGTCTTGGACTCCGTAAGCCTCGTCTTCTGCTGCTCGACCTTGATCTCAAGGGATGTCATCTGGGCCCGTAGCTTCTCGTTCGTGTCCATTTCCTGGATATATACGACTGGTTTATTAATGGCTGAACTCTATGAGATTCTTGTTTTGCCTGACTGACTGGTTAAGTAACGCTTGGACCCCGTGATTTCAATGTGTTGCCTGACCGAACATGATTTCAGTAGTTTTACATAGAATCATAAGCACCATGTTCTGGGAAAACTGGGCTAAATACATGGATTTTTTTGTTAATATGAAATCTCTTATAAATAAAAATCCAGTTAAAGCGGAAAGTGTTGTCCCTGATTAGCCTGTTTGGACTGCACAGGCTAATATTGGACGACACTTAACGCACACACAATAAAACCATTTTTCCCAGTACCTGGCCCAAATATATAAGCCCACATTCACAAATGTACCTTCATAAGGTCTTTCCTCATTTTCTCATAGTCCTGCATCATTTTGGCCGTGCCCTTCTGTTGACTGGTGTATCGCTCACTCAGTGTGGAACCAACTCGCTGTCTCAACTCCTCGAGTTGTGACTGAAAACAGACACATTTAGATATAACCAAGGCCGAATATGGTGTGTTTATTGTTATGTAAATGTTGCTTTATAATTAAACCGTTTGTAGGTTTATCATGCATTAACTAATAATTATACACTGAGTAGTTTGAACTGATAAAATCAAATGTAAATTATGAGTTTATTGTTACATAAATGTTGCTTTTTAATTAAACCCTTGGTAGGTTTATCATGCATTAACTAATAATTATACATGGAGTTATTTGAACTGATGAAATAGAACTTCTCTATGAATGATGCCCATTTAAGAAACGCACTTTGACGCATTTGAAGTGCCTTAGAAAATCAAATTAAATTTAAGTCCTTTCTTAATAGATTCAAGTTTTAAAGGCTTCATTTCCAACCCTAAGATACTGATGAGCACTATACAGCATAAAACCTGAACAGACTGCGAATTACTCGCAGGCTATTCTGGTTTTATGCTGGTTGCAAAAGCCATTTTCACTTTGCTTCTGAGCGGGAAAGAATTAATAAACCGATTGAACTGTCCTTGCATGTGATTGTTAAGCAAAACAATGCCTAATATGAGAAAATATACAAGTTTGTGTTAGTGTGAGGTATACTTCTGCCTAAGTGATATAGCTCACCAACTTTGACCTGACACTTACCCTCATGCATGAATATTTAAAATATAAGCATCACTCTGTAAAAAGGGGGTTTAATGCATATGCGTAAAGTGTCTTCCCAGACTAACTTGTGCAGTCTGCACAGGCTAATCAGGGACGTCACTTTCCGCCTAAACTGGAATTTCGTCATGAAGATTCTTCCTTAAAACGAAAAATACAATAAAAGCGGAAAGTGATGTCCCCCCTGATCTGCCTGTGCGGACACAGGTTAATCTGGGACGACACTTTACGCACATGCATTAAACCCCCTTTTCACAGAGTGAGGCTCAAATATATTAAAATAATGTTCCAATTTATAAATAAGTTTCCCTAATGTAACAGAGTTTTATCTATCAAAGTGTATCAAAATAAAGGTACTGTTATGAAATCATTAATCTCAAGAAACATCTTCCTAAATAAAACAAATACAAATAATGGAAGCAATTCAAGTGCATAATTTCAGCTACAATTTGAAAATAACAAGTAAGGATTCTTTTTAAGTGCATACCTCATACAAAATTCAAGTTTACTGATTCCCTATGTCATTCTCACTACAACACATTCACAGACCTTGAGTCTCTCATTTTCTTACCATTTTTATGCATGAGGAACAATCTGATAGTTACCCGTAACAGTTTTTGCAATCACAAGCCTCATACCCATTTTATGTTTCCTTATTCCCAAATTTCATTTCTAACTACGCCATGTATACAGATATTGTCTCACTCATTTTCTTAATGTTTTTGTGCATAAGGGAAGATTTCATAATCACCTGTTACCCCTATTGCAATTCCATGCCTCATACCAATTTCATGTTTTCTTATCCTCCTATCTCATTCTAACCACGCCATGCACACAAACCTTTAGTCCCTCATTCTCAAGCTGTAGGTTCTTCATGAAATAGAGTTTGATCTATCAAAATGCATAAGGGACAATTAAATAGTTACCCACAACCATTTTGCAATGAGATGCCTCATACCTATTTTATGATTTCTTATCCACCAATATCATTCTAACACTGACCTTCAGTCCCTCATTCTCCAGCTGTAGGTTCTGCAGTCTATCGTTGCTAACGACGCCCGGGGCCTTCTTGAGTTGCTCATTCTCCGACTGGACACGCTCCACCACCTTCTTGAGGAGTGCGATCGTCTTCTCCAGCTGTCGGCTGCTCTTACCACTCTCTCCAATCTGCAATGTCACAGACATATGAGCCTTGTTCTGGGAAAACTTGGCTTAATGCATTTGAGTGTCATCCCAGCGGACAGCACAGGCTAATCTGGGACGACACTTTCCACCTAAATTTGATTTTGGTCTGGATGATACTTCATTTAAATACCATAAAAGCGGAAAGTTTCGTCCCTGATAAGCCTGTGCAGACTTTAGTTTTCACAAAGATGCATTCTGGACATGGCCCAAGACCCCTAACCTTTCTCTTGATTTCCTCCAAGTCCAGTCAACAGAAAGAGTACCATGTGTTGACAATGTTGAGATACAACAGTTTAAAGCAAAAAGCTAAACAGGTCAACATTATATTAACTTCAATGCTCCAACAGAATGTGTGCATCGAAGATTGGTCATCATAAATCTATATCTTTGTTGAATCTGTAATGTTATTTATCAAGAAAGCAGTGACAATTAAGGGGATACACCTATGAAATTATTCAAAACGTGGCTAAAGATCAGACACACAAGAAAAAAATAAAATTAATATGCAGACATACACAATCACAGCATGCCACCTTCATCAACTGTTGTTTGCTAGTTCAACTTTCTCCTTACAAACAAAACATGAGGTCGCAGTTGCGCAGTTGATAGTGTGTCTGTCTTGTGACTGGTACAGGTTTGATCCCCACTGTGGGAGGGTTCTTCAGATCTCCCCAATATACACCAAGTACTGGTTCTACCCAGGAAACAGACTGGAGAGTGTTTGAATAAGCCCTTGGCTTTTGATGCAATCGAGCTAAAATAAATAGGTTTAAATAAACAAAACAATAAACAAAATCCCTTACCCTGCGTACAGACGAGCCCGAGGAGTCCATAGACCTGTTGGTGCCGTCTCCAGCCAGCAGCTGACTGTTCTCAGACTTGAGGGCCTCCACGTACCTCTGCAGGTCAGTTATGCGGTCCTGAAATGAGCACCCAGATTTAAGCCACACCATGCAAAAATGAGTCGTATGCAAAATGCTGACGCATTCTGGTCAGGAGCTTCCCTTACCACAATAAAGTCACGCTTTTATGTTTTGTGATCTCATTAGTGACAGAGTAGCTCCTGACCAGATTGCGCAAATGCGCACGTTTGTCTGGAGTAATTATCCTTTGGTAACTTGGTATACCTAAATCCAGTTGAAGAAAACACATCAAGGTCAACATACAACATATACCATTTTCTAGAAAATATGTGGTATAAAAACCTAAATAATTATCTAAATGAAGCTAACATCTGCCTTTAAATATATCTAAAGACAAATCTGCTTTCTTAATAACCTGAACATATTAGGCTATGTACAAAAGTAAAGTGAATGGTATTATTGCAAATATTGCCAGGAGATGCTAATAGCCTGTCATTCATCTAAAATTTCTAAGCGATAGTCTTTATTGTACAAGAATTATGCCGAACATAAACTGAGCTCAGGTGCCAAAGTCACAAAGCCTTTGGGAATATCCATAAAAATATTGTATTCTCTACTTTTTTGCATAACAAGGTTTATCAAACTAAATATTTAAAAAGCTAAAACTGATTTATATTGTGTACTCTTATAAGCAGAAAACAAAGGATTTCACCTAGAAAATATTATTTGTATAATCCACCTAGGTGCAACTTAAGTTAAGATTTCCCTATGAGGCATTGTGAATACCAGCCCAGCACTGTGAAAGCACACCTTGAGTCTGGGTATATCCTTCTTGGCCTGCTCAGCTTCAAACTTCAGCTCAATGTTCTCCTCTGACAGCTTCAACATCTGCTTCTGTACCTCCTGCAGTTTGGAGTTGGGACTCTCACCCATTGTGGGGACCTCCCTAGGGGCCTGAAGAGAAGAAAATAGTTTAGACACAAGAAAATGAGCCTCGCTCTGGAAAAAAAAGAGGATTTAATGCATGTGCGTAAAGTGTCGTCCCAGATTAGCCTGTGCAGTCAGCACAGGCTAGTCTGGGATGGACTGCACAGGCTAATCTGGGATGGCGCTTTCCGCCTTAACTGGATTTTTGCTAAGAAGAGACTTTTTTCTAAACGAAAAAAATCATAAAAGCGGAAAGTGTTGTCCCATATCGACGTACTTCTTTCACGCGACACACCGTCTAATGATGGTGAACAAATGTACCAAGTCATTATAAAATCTAACGATTAATGACATAGTTATGGTCCGGTTTCTTTAGGTTTAAAACGCACTAAGTGACCCCATGACCTAGTTTTTGACCCAGCATGACCCATATTCAAACTTGGCCTAGACATTATTTTTGATACAACTTCTGACCAAGTTTGGTGAAGATCGGATGATTTTTTGGGACAGACAGACCGACAGACCGACAAAGTGATTCCTACATAGCCCCCATTACCAAATTGGTAATGGGGGTATAACAATCTTTAGTGCATAAAAGACAGTTTTTCTTGCAGTTTGTGCCAATATCTTAAGATTTAAGAATCAATCCTTGAATACCGCTGAAATTGGCGCCAAAATTTCACTTTGATTGAAGAATAACCGTGTACATGAATGCTGCACACATCATATTTTTGGTCAAGAACACAGGCTTGATAAATAAAGTAATTCTGATGTATTTCACATTGTGAAAAGCAGGATAAAAAATGTCTTTTATGCACTAGACGAAATTCTTACGAAAAATTGTTTTAAAAATGTGCTTGAAACAAGCTATTGCCAAGCAATGATGTCCCCTACCGGCTCCACCATTGTCAGATTTTTTTAATTTTAATTTTTATTTGTTGCCATAGCAACCAGAATTTTTGACGTAGGAACAAAATGAAATGACGTGCATAATCTGTCCATGTTTCAAGTGTCATGAAAAAATATGAAGAACTTTTAAAGTTATTGCAGGATCCAGAAAAGTGCGACAGACAGACTGACGGACTGATGGACAAAGCGCAAACCATAAGTCCCCTCCGGTGAAACCGGTAGGGGACAAAAAAAGCACCACTTACCATTGTGTTTACATCCATTAATGTTTAATTGTGAACCCCACAAAGTCACGTGATCCTGCACCCTGATAATGCCATAAGCCTTAAATAAAATATGAATTCTACTAAAATGAATCGAATTTAACTCACAGCTGCTGTCACAGACTGGGATTTTTGTGCAGTGATGACCTCTGTGACCTCAGCCCGCCCTGCCTCAAGGCTGTGTAGCCTCTCCTCTGTCAGCTGACCCTCGCGCACACGTAGCAACTCACGACGCAGATTCGTGTTCTGGCAATTGAAATGAGGTTTCAGGTTTATGATATTTTGTCTTGTATTAGATCTTTAATATAATGAAAATGTGGGAAATATTATGAAATATTTCTATAATATGTTAATAACATCAGATAATTAATGTCATAATGAACAGCTCAATTCAATACATATATGTTCAGTAAAAAAAAACAAAAAAAACATTGCTAGTGTTCAATAGAATTCCAGGCAACATTAATAAGGTATAGAATTATCTTAAGATTACAGTATTCTTAGTATATTAAACATATGAGACGCATCATGTGAAAATGTGTGTTATGCCCTATGCAGCCAGCATAGCTCCAGATAAAAATGCTTTATTACACAGTCTGGTCAGGAGCTACCTTGTCCACCAATGAGACCACAAAACCATGCATGGCTTTATAGTGGACAGGGTAGCTCCTGACCAGACTGGGCGAATTGCGCCGGCTGGTCTGGAGCTACACTGGCCGCAAATGGCATAAGCCCCATTTTTGCATGATGCAGCTCATATGACTACTACAGTACAGTACCTCCGCCTGGAGCTGGTAGGTTTGGTGCTCATATTACTAGTACAGTACAGTACCTCCTCCTGGAGCTGGTAGGTTTGGTGCTCATATGACTACTACAGTACAGTACCTCCTCCTGATGCTGGTGCTCATATTACTACTACAGTACAGTACCTCCTCCTGGAGCTGGTGCTCATATTACTACTACAGTACAGTACCTCCTCCTGGAGCTGGTAGGTTTGGTGCTACTACTACAGTACAGTACCTCCTCCTGGAGCTGGTAGGTTTGGTGCTACTACTACAGTACAGTACCTCCTCCTGGAGCTGGTAGGTTACTACTACAGTACAGTACCTCCTCCTGGAGCTGGTAGGTTTGGTGCTTCAGTGCCTCCACCTGGTGGTCGGGTTTGTAGGGCTGGGAGGTCAGGGGAGGGGCAGGGGCCATGGCCTTTGTACCTTGACCCACATTCTTACGCTCCAACGTCTCCTTTTCCTTTGTCAATCTTAAGGATAAACCAAAAACTTTGTTCAAAGCATTCCAAAAGCAAACCTAGGGTTGTCGCAGTAGTGAAGAAAGTTACTCAACACTGCATGTTGTTCAAGTAGAAAGTAGGGTTATACAAATTCTAAGTTAAAAACAGTGCACAACTCTCGTATTTTTAGCAGATATAATTTGCACACTTACAACTTTATTACATACTGACCAAGTTGTTGAACCCACACAACTTAAAAATATCAGAAGGAGAAAAAATATGATTAAGTTACATTAAGGTTGGACAAGAAACCTTTACTGTATAGTGTTTAAAAACGCTAGATGTTAACCCTTTGAGTGCTGGAACCGGATTTTGAAGGTTTTTGCAAACAGTTTGGATCCAGATGAGACGCCACAAAACGTGGCGTCTCATCAGGATCCAAACTGTTTGCTATTCTGATAGTATTCTTTGAAACAAATCGAAGAAAATGCTAATTTTAGAAATTCAGCAGACGACATTTTAGCAGACGACAAATTACCCAGCATGCAAAGGGTTAACTACTGACACACAATGTGCAACAGACTACTAGGACAGACAACAGGCAATCACAAATGCTCACCATGAGCATATTGTGCTAAGTGATCTAAAAAAAATAAAATCCAAAACTTAAATAGAGGTATGCTATCATTTACAAGTAATTAAGCTGTCTCAAACAAATAAAAAAATATACTGTTTACAGTTGTTAACACTTAGATATTAATTGCCTACCAACAATACATGTTTATATAATTCAAACTAACTTACTAAATTTAAATGAATCCTTAATGTAAAGACTCCAAATCAAAAGAATTATTTCCTTTATCTATTTTAACATGAAAACACATGCACACAAATTGTATCAATGCACAGTAAGGTTAAACATGTACATAAACTATACATGTAGTAGTATTCCCTTGTAGAGATAAGCCACAGGAAATCAATAGCACCTAACTCAATAATCAATAGTATTGATTACAGCATTAAAGGAGCAAACCTGTGTTCAGAGGTTTGCATGTATGAACAGGTTTAAAAACAAGCTGTTCTCTACAAGTTATTTCCCTTATTCTTCAATATAAAGATATTTCCTAATCCTCTATGTCTTTATTTGTAAAATTTTCCGTTGTTTGTATTAGTATTTCATAAATATTACAGCAGTCTGTTTACTTCCACACACTTTAAGCCAATTACTGACAACTGCAAAACTTGAATGGAAAAATGGCTGTAGAAATTATTTAATTAATAATGCCCACAAGCTGGGATTGTAAACCATGATCCCTGTTTTTACATTCTAGCATTCTACCATTGAGCCCAACTGGGCTTAGTTAAATCCATGTGGTTATTACATACTCATAACACACTCCGCGAAACCTTTCAGATAAATATGATAAAAAGTTACAATGTCTGACAAACATGTGGACACTGTAAGACACAGTGTCTGGCAAGAAATTTGCTAAGTTTACATGCAACAAGCACAGACCTCTTACAGACTCAACAAATGTCTGACCAGATTCCAACCAACAACATCAGACTAAGTCTCTGACAGGTCCTTACGAGAATTTGCGGAGTCCATCATATACCAGATTTCAGAGAGATAGGATCTGACATCATTTCATACCATATTTTATTAAGTTTAGGAATTTTGTTAGTTAGCGAGCCTTTGGTGAGCTTACTTATACATTTCCTGAATCAGTTTAATAAATCATGGCATGAAATGACAACAAGAGTCAGATATTTTTTATCACATGAATCAAATGAGCAAAGAAAATAAATATTAACATTACCCTTATGATAACAAGCAAATTCGTTGAATTGATATCCCCCGCCAAACTAGAGCTTTGTCACAGACAAATACCCCCACATGCTGCATTGACACAGAATATATACAAAGGGCCATTACTCTGTTATTAACAGATGGTGTACAATGCCATTTGGCGTGCATCATCCTCTTATCCATATATATACTCATACCAAGTTTCAATGAAAGTTTCAAGTGCCGGCCGGACGGACGAATGGGAGGACGGACAGACGAGCAACGCCAAAACAATATCCCTCCGCCTTTGGCGGGGGATAATAAAACTGGAAACTTGTTTACAGTGCAACATTACTCGAAGTTCCTACGTTTTTTAAGCAAAATAAAGTAATGCGATTGGGCAGTCAAACAAAAAGTATCCAATGAAAACACTCAAAAAACTATTACTATTACACATGTTTGAGATAAAAATATATGTACTGGTAATATTAAATAGAAAACAAGAAAATTCATTGAATTGATATCCCCTACCAATTAAATTATTTTGTGACAGACAGGCCTTTGGCGGGGGATAACAAGTTTTAGAATGTTATACAATTGAAAAGTGTAAAATGATTGTGATACCTATTAGGGCCTAGATGCAACTAAACCAAGCAAAAAGAACTAAGCCCAATATGGTAGCACATTTCAAACTCAATATGTAAATTATTCATCCTTTCCCCGCTGCAAGTGCATTAAATAACTAACATAATTTGGGTACAGGAAAAACTAATAATACTGCACTATTATAACTACTATAATGTTTTCTTATTTGTTTTCATTCAAGTTTCCAAATTTTGCTTAAAGACGATGTCTTGACAAAAGAAATTGTATGTGCCATAATAAATAGCAAATGATAAGGTGTGTATGTGTAAAAAACTAAAAATATCCAATTCTAAAACCATTCTATACACCTTTTATTTCATAATTAACAATCATAAATACGGAATTATTTTGTTACAATTTTACTCAATTCCGAACTATTAATGCCAAACTTATGCTAATCATAATCAGCAACAGCTGATGAAAATATTTTTAGTTTCCCTGTTTATGATATTGACACAATATCTTGTGTACATTTTAATTCTTTTAAATTTGCAAACACACACATAAAGGCCTACATTTCAACTACCTTTTCAGCAACCTGTTTTCCTTCAGAAGCCTATTTACTTTTAATTACACAGCTAATAACAACTTTTTCAGAAGTAAAGTGCTATTAAGCCACGTTCTGGGAAAACATGGCTAAATGCATGATTAGCCGTTGCAGTACGCACATGCTAAACAGGGACGACACTTTCCGATTTTATGGAATTTTTCATTTGAATAGTCTCTTCAAAACCAAAATCCAGTGTTGGCGGAAAGTGTTGTCCCTGATTAGCCTGTGCGGACTGCACACCTGATAAGCCTGTGCGGACTACCTAGGCTAATCTGGTACAACACTTTACACACATGCATTTAGCCCAGTTTTCCCAGAACGAGGATCTATTATTTACCCCTAACACCCCACACGAGGCTTACCTCTCAACCACCTCTTTGAGCATCTTGTTGGCCTTCTGCAGTCGGTCCAGCTCCCCGTCTCGTTCCTTGATCTTTCCACGCATCTTCTCAACGGTCTTCTGCCACTTCTTGGACTCCTCCCACTTGATCAGCTCCTCACTGCCACCACTTCCCTGCAGAACAAGGAAATACAGTACATTGAACTTTATTTTACGAAATATTTTACGAAAAATTCGTTGATTTTGAGTGTTAATGGATGGGGCTTTAATCTCAGCCCCATACCTTTGGTGGGGAGTCTAAGGTAAAGGACCTCTTTAGTCCCTGACATTGAAAGAGAGCGCATTGCAAGTAATTATAACATCATCCTTAACCAAAACTGCCACTTAACTCTTACCCATTCAGTCCCTTAAATGGAAGGAGAGCACATGGCAAGCGATAATTTTATAATTATTCTTTATCAAAAGAGATACTTCAGTCTGACCCCTCAAGTGATTATTTTATCAGGGCAACAGATAAGGTTCGTTTTATCGTTTTTACGATTTGTATTTGACAGAAAACGAATTGAAATTAAAAATCAATCGTACAGAAAACGATTATGAAAATGGAAAACAAATTGAAATCGATTCTTCGTCGTTTTAGTTTTTCCGTTTTCCGCCATACCGCATTTAAATATGATAAGTGTATTGTATTGTAACCTTTAGTGCGGCCGTAATATTTTCAGTTAGTTTATAAAGACACCGTTTTTGGCCGGTGTCAATATTAAAAGTTACTTCCGCCGAAATAAGTTTGGGAAAATGTTCCCTGTTAAACGCAGATGAGTTAGGAAACTTTCATAAATGGCGTGCGCACCCAATATTTTACAATTCATAACGAGTCCCAAACCGTCGGGAAAAGACATTGGGAAGAGTATACTATCAGATTTAATAGCGCAGGTGGTGACAGATTGTGAAATATTCAGCTCAAAACACCGCTGCGATTCCGTGTCTCAAAAACAAAAAACATGGTGATTTCCACTGGCTTGTCATTGATGGAGAGGGTTTGCTAATGTGAGTAGGCTCTGAGAATGAAAGGCAGGAATGTTGAAACTGGTTGAAACAAAATGACTCCCATCATCCATTTGTCAATATACAATTAATACTAATATTTACAAACAACCATTGTCACTGTGAATTTTTAATGACATAATTGGAATAAGAACTGCTTGGAATTATCAATATCCAAAAATGAAGCGCTAATCTGATCCAGAAATATATGTTATGTTTGATCAAATTGTAAAAAACCTAATTGACAAATAGTTTTGAGGGAAAAAACTAATTGTTGAAAAAAGCTTGCAGTGAAAACTAATTGACCCAAAATCTTATCTGTTGCCCCGTTTTATTATCCTTTATCAAAAGGGCCACTTAACTCTGACCCCTTCAGCTCCTTACATTGATGAAAAACACATGGCAAGTGATTATTTTATTATCCCTAATCAAAAGGGCCACTTAACTCTGGCCCCTCTAGTCCCTTACTTTTGGTGGTGGGTCCCTGGGTGACTCAACCTTCTTCAGCTCATAGGGTTTCTCCGGTGCCTGGCCCTTACGTTTCAGCTCCCCTTCCAGCACGCGGACCTGTCGACGGAGGTCATCCATCTCCTTCTTCGTATTCTCTTCACCAGTTTTCTGGAAAAGAGGATTGCATGATTAACCCTTTGCATGCTGGGAAATTTGTCGTCTGCTAAAATGTTGTCTGCTAAATTTCTAAAATTAGCATTTTCTTTGATTTTTTTTTCAAAGAATACTATCAGAATAGCAAACAGTTTGGATCCTGATGAGACGCCACTTTCTGTGGCGTCTCATCTGGATCCAAACTGTTTGCAAAGGCCTTCAAAATCCGGTTCCAGCGCTCAAAGGGTTACACTTCTGCAACATAGGCAACTACTTATATCTATCTGAGCAGCACTTTGCGAAAGCAGGACTTCATGCATGCTTGAAGTATTGTCCCGATTAGCATGTGCAGTCCACACAAGCTGATAGCCTTTGCAGTCCACACAGGCTAATCAGGGACAACACTTTCAGCCTTATGGAATTTTTCATTTAAAGTCTCTTTTAAACAAAAATCCAGATTAGGCGGAAAGTGTTGTCCATCATTAGCCTGTGTAGACTGCACGGGTTAAACTGGGTCGACACTTTATGCACATGCATTAAGCCTCGTTTTCCCAAAGCTCATTTGACACTTACTTGTCTTACCTCTATTTAAAAAACTAGAGCTTTGTCTCAAGAGTGAAAAATATCCCCACACTGCTTTGTCAAAGGCGCGGCAGTAATGTCCATTTCTAAATTCAAGGATGCGTGACTCAGGAATAAGTGGAAAACTGCTGGTGAAAATTGAGTCATGCACATGTACACTTCATGGTGACATATTTTTTGTTTCAAAATTATAGTTTGAGAAAAGTAGTTGGCTCCATGAAGTTTTACAGAGAATCTAAATGACCGACAGAGTGATTCCAATGAACCCTTCCCTGAGGTGGTATACTTGAAATTACATACTTGAAATGAGACTCAAATTACATAATAAATTAAACAATGGCCATAATTCAGAAGAGCTTCAGGCAATCTGGCTGGTTATCAAACCTTGTTGAGATTATTTGCCCAAAAACATTATCACCTAGTTTCATGATGACCCAATTTAAACGCCAACCTCAGAAATGCTGCCCAAATGTGGATCATGATTTAGCATGATTTTCTAAATTGGGAGTGTACCTCACAGCATGAACCAGGTGCGAACAAATGGTGGCCTTATTAGCTCAGTCCAGAGAGCCCACATCAAGGGTTTCATGACTCAACAATAAAGCCTCGTTCTGGGAAAACTAGGCTTAATGCATGTGCATAAAGTGTTGTCCCAGATAAGCCTGTGCAGTCTGCACAGGCTAATCTCGGAAGACTCTTTCCACTTTTATCAAAGTTTTCATTGAAAGGAAGTCTCTTATAAACAATAGTCAATTCTAGACGGAAAGTGTCGCCCCTGAAAAGCTTGTGTGGACTGCACAAGCTTATCTGGGACGACGCTTTACGCAAATGCAGTAAGTCCAGTTTTCCCAAAAAGAGGCCCTATTTATTCCCCCACCGACATTCCATAAAAGCTGAAAGTGTCGTCCTGGATTAGTCCTGCGGACTGCACAGGCTAATCTGGGACGACACTTTACGCACATGCATTAAGTGTACCTGAGTTTTCATGGTGCTCATCCTCTCCACCTTCTTCTCCAGCTCTTCAATCTCCGCCTCCAGACGCTGCTTGTCTCCCTTGAGCTTCAGAATCGTCTTGTCCTTCTCACCTGAGAATGTAAGACGGAAAACAAAGTTGCATTAAGTGGCTTGAGCTGAAAATCTTCAATGTAAACTTCTAAGGAAAAACTAGTGAATACATGTCTATAAGAAGCTTTGGAAATGTACAATGGAATACACAGTTGCATTACCTGGTTTGAATTGAAAATGTTCATACGTAAACTTTTAATAAACAAGAGATGTGTTTCTCAGAAACACAATGCCCCCTACTGCGCCGCTTTGAAAAAAATTAATAAAAAAATTGAAACCTAAACGCAAAACCTAAACGCATAGTGTGACGGAATTTCAGAAGGACAGAAGGACAGATGGACAGTGCGATCACTATATGCCACCCTACCAGGGGCATAAAAATCACTGTATAAATATCTATAATATGCTGCTTTAAGATTGTCTGGTCCATTTCACCAGAGAATGTACAACGCCATAAATTGCACTTTAAATGATGAAGTAACAGTCATCAAAAGCTGTTCCATGCCCAAATTCTGAGCATTTACCTTAAGCTAGGGACACAACCCTTGCACCCGTAAAACGCCAAAGTCAAATTGAACATACCTGTCTCATCCTTGTATTCCTCTAGCTCTGTCTGCAGGCTGGCCTCCTTGTCTTTCCTCTTCTTCAGTTCTGTCTTCTGCTTCTCCAATGTGTTCTGAAGATCCTCAATCTGCTCCTGTAGAGAAATGAGTAAGAAAAGGGTTCACAACACGACTATTGCCAAGCAATATGGTCCCCTACCGGTGAAACTCCACCATTTTCAACAATATTTCTAGTTGCCATAGCACCCAGAATTCTTGACGTAGGAACAATATGAAATGACGTGCATAATCCCCATATTGCCATCTGTCCATGTTTCAAGTTTCATGAAAAAATATGAAGAACTTTTAAAGTTATCACAGGATCTAGAAAAGTGTGACAGACTGACTGACAGACTGACTGACTGACTGACTGACAGACAGAGCGCAAACCATAAGTCCCCTCCCGTGAAACCGGTAGGGGACAATAATGTGGGTTATTGTGTGGGTTAAACAATATAGCCCAGTTTATTTTAGCAGAAATGTGGACCTTTTAAGGGAGAGCATTCTGAGCATATTAGTATGTGGATGCATTAAGAGTTGTCTTTTCCAAGTAAGAGACATTGCATAATTCTCTTCCTAGCCCATTCTATAAATAGAAGGTTCCAAAAATGCACTTCCTTTCTGGCATCAGATTCCAAGGCTTTCACCTACAGAGAAAACTTAAATGCTATAATTGTTCACAAGCTTTTTCTTTAATTTGACATAGCTAGTGACCTATTTTTTTAATAATATTTAACCCAGTTTCGTTCTCAGTAAAGATAACATTGGGTCAAATGTTGTCAACGAGTTTCATGAAGATTGGGCAAACAAATGTAACCTGTTTAAGTGTTCGCAAACGTTTTCTTTAATTTGACCAAGTGACCTAGTTTTTGACCCCTTTGACCCATTTAAGAACCACTTATGATAGAATTGAGAAAAATGGTCTGACCAAGATCAAGAAGACATAAATGTGACCTCCAGAGTGTTCACATGCTTTTTCTTTAATTTGAACTCGTGACTCTGTTTTTTAACCACACATGACCCAGTTTGGATCTGAGCCGAGATATCATTGGCACAAATGTTCTGACCAAAGTTCAATAGGTCTAAAGGTCAATTAATTTGGCCTCAAGAGTGTTCACATGATAAATGTTGACGAAGAAAAAGGGGCAAAGCATCAACGGAGAAAAGGTGATCACAAAAGGTCACCATGAGTAAGTTGTGCTCAGGTAAGCTAAAATATTACAGAGAAAATGATGGTTCACAATTTAGTAGAATACCAGATTAGTGCTTATGCAGATCAGTTGATTTACTTGGCATGATAACTCCCCATGACTCTTGTCTTTTCTCAAAACTCCTGGACTGCTTTGCCAGTATTGTTCAAGGGCAAATAACTCTGGAATGTGTGGATCACAGGGGATGACAAAGTGTCTTCAAAAGTCAACGCTTGATGACATATTTTGATTTACAATATAATCGCTTGGGAAATGTTGAAGGAGTTTGCTCCGCAAATTAATGCTGACACTTAGATGGATAGACAGACAACCTGACAGCAACTTCTATATACCCAATCCCTGCAGGAGTATAATAAACTTATCTGTATGCAACTCTGACATATATAAGCAGTGTGTTGGGAAATCTAGGCTTGATGCATTTGCGTAAAGTTTCTTCGCAGATTAGCCTATGCAGTCTGCACCGGCTAATCAGGGACAACACTTTCCGCTTGTATGGAATTTTTCCTTTAACAAAAGTCTCTTCTTAACGAAAATCCTGTCTAGGTGGAAAGAGTCATCCCTAATTAGCCTATGCAGACTGCACAGGCTAATATGGGACAACACTATACGCACAGGCATAAAGCCCAATTTTCCCAGGACGAGGCTTACATTATTATCCATATCCCTACTCACCCCGAGCTCCTTGGTGTGTTTGTCAATGATCTTCTGCACATTGATCTCCTGTTCCCCGTCCACGTGGTGGGCTCGAACCTGAGCCTGTGCAGTGGTCACCATGTCTGCGCGCAGCTCTGTCAGGGCCTTGCTCAGCGACTGGAACCAAACGTATTTTAAAATTGATAATTAATAATTAATATTTATGTTTTTAATGATTAATTTAATAATAAAATTAAATAATCCTATTATAAATTCAATTTATTTTTATTATTAATTTATATTAATAAAATTATTAATATAGTATTAAATATAAGTCTTGTTTGTTTATGTATGCTTTTGTTGTTTTTGATGGGGCTCTGAACACTAATCTGGGTTTGTTATTCTTAAAAGCAAGATGATTTTTCATTCGTTTTGCACTCTTCCTATCAATAAACCTAGAAAATACCCTAATATTGAAAGTCCATAAAAAACTTTTTCTTGAGCATCCTTGACATAACAGTCTATGCTTTATCCACAATGTACTGAAGACACTAACCAAAGAACTAAAAACCAACCAGGTGTTGTTTCTCTTGAGAATAGAAAAATAATCAAGCATATTAAATACAAGTAAGCAGAAATAAATAAAAACTATATATAGTCTCTTGTGTTCTAGAATTTACAACAAAAACCGCATCAGTCACAATGAGCTTTGTCCGGGAAATGTGGGCTTAATGCATGCGCGTAAAGTGTCGTCCTTGATTAGCCTTAGCAGTCAACAAAGGCTAATCAGTGAAGTTATTTTTCTGCCTAGACTGGATTTTTGGCTTAAAAAGAGACATCATTTAAAAGAAAAATTCCATAAAAGCGGAAAGTGTCGTCCCTGATAAGCCTGTGCAGACTGCACAGGCTAATATGGGATGACACTTCAAGCACATGCATTAAACCCAGTTTTCCCAGAAAAAGGCCCAAATAAAAACCCAGACACCCACCTGGTACTGTTTTAATCAGAAAAAAATAAACAAGCAAGTAAAAAAAATTAAATAAATAAAAACTTAGTGATAATTTTAAGTCCCTGTGTTCAAGAATTTACCACAAAAACTGTATCAGTCTAAATAAAACACCCAGACACCAACCTGGTGCTGTTTCTCCTTGAGCGCAAGCTGGTTCTTCAGTCGTTCCACCATGTTCTTCATGGTGGTGGTGGGCGCCCGTGAGTTGGCCTCCTTGGCCGCCTGCAGTTCCTCGTTCAGCAGGCCCAGTTCCTTGGCCTGGTCCTCCACCTTGCGTCTCGTCTGCTCAATATCCTGCGACTTCTTGTCGAGTTCGTCCCTCAGGCGACCAACCTCGCTGGGAAAATATAGATGAGTGAGTTTGATATAGGGATACATGGACATTGTTGCGAGTTGGATAATTACTGATGATTTTATTTGGTGGTTTTTTTTTTGGAGTGTATGTATATTAATTTTATTTGTACGACTGGGGTCAGTTAGATACTCACACTTTTCCAGGTTGTCAAATTTGTCCTGCAGTAGACCCACTTCACTGGGACAAAACAGATGAGTTGGATATACGGTATTCATCAAGCTCATAACAAAAAACTTAAGGTGTACTTCAACTAAATGATCAGATCAAATTGTCTTATCAAAAGCCAATGTTTTCTGCATAGAGCAGGATACAATTTTATTCATATCAGCATTTTTATTTATTTTTAAACATTTTGAAAAAAAAAAAAAATCTTAACACAGAATTGACATAAACTTACTGAATTTTATAAATTAAATGACTCTCCATTAATTTTCCTTAACCCTTTCAAGCTCAGATGAAAAGTGGAAATAACTGTATGCAACCAGCACAAAACCAGAACAACCTGCAAGTGACTCGCAGTTTGTTCAGATTGTATGCTGTTTGCTGCTAATCAGTATCTTGGGCTTCAAAATGAAGCCTTAAGATTTAGATTAAAACTTGAATCTAGTAAGAAATGTCCCAAATTTAATTTGATTTTCTAAGGGACTAACCATGGGTCAAAGTGCGTATCTGAGTGGTTAAGGACCTTAGTGAATACCAGGGCAGTGCATGCTTACGTCTTTTTCTCGCCCGCATACGCCAGCCCCTGCTCCTGTAGCCGTGTACGCAGTGCAATTATGTCCTCATCCTTTGCTCGTATCTTCTCTCCCATCGCAGCCAGAGCGTTCTCTTGCTCCACCACTTGGTCCTCCAACTCATTGAGTCTCGCAATCTACCGGTATTCAAACACAGGAAAAACGATAAAATAAAGAATTTACCTTGACATTTCGCTAGCGCCTTAGCACCAGGAGCTCTGAGACCTGAATAGCATGAAAATTGATAATTTATTTTTGTTGCTGAAAAACTAAAAAACAAACTTTTCCAAACCTGCACTTGCTTGTTAAGAGACAGGATGTGCCAGTGTCTTAGCAACAAAGGCTTTGCAACCTGAATAGCAAAATGATAGGAAACTGGAAAATTATAAATGAAAATCTGAACAAAAACTCTTTATTGGTTTTTTTCTTCACCATTTTGGGAATGGGACCAGGGCCCTCTGCATTGGGAAATATCACTTTCTTTTGAATAAAATTTGGAAAATTGGTGTTTGTTTGTTTTTTGCTTACAAATCCTTAAACATTGATAATAATAGCGTTTCCAATATTATATCTTCTAAGGTTCGACTTATAGAACTGCATAGGGAAAAAAAAACTGAATGTTGCAATTGAAAATAAAAATTAAAAAAATAATCATTAAATTGGTAATTTTATGCAGTAATTCTGGAAAAAAAAAACTTTTTCAGATTAGGGATGGGGCCATATTTCGGCCAAAAATTAGACCAAAACAAGAGATGTGTTTGTCAGAAACACAATGCCCCCTACTGCGCCGCTTAGTTTTTTTTTTTTTTTTTACNCAGACAGTCAATATTGCAAAAGTTATGACCAATGTTAAAGTTTTCGGATGGATGGACAGACAGACAGACAGACAGACAGACAGACAGACAGACAGACGGACGGACGGACGGACTGACGGACAGTTCAACTGTTATATGCCACCCTATCGGGGGCATAAAAACCCTCTGAACTTCCACACACCTACCTGCTTGTTAGAAATGGGATGGGCCAACTTCTGTGACATGATCTGCTGCGTGCATTTAGGATATTTTTAAAAGATGACTCTCTGCACTTTATGTTGACATTAGGTTTAAAATAATTCAAATACAGGCAAATAATGTCAATTAACGTCCCTTGTCCTTTGACCGAAAACCCCACTGCACTTGCACCCTCTTACCTGCTTGTTAGAAATGGGATGGGCCAACTTCTGTGACATGATCTGCTGCGCTGCCTCCTTGAACTTGCTGAAGGCGGCGTCCGTGTTCATGTGGATCTTCTGCTGCATGGCGCGCAGCTCCCCCTCGTGGCGCCTGTTCATGTCGTGCATGTCCTCCCGCGCCTGGCGCAGCAGGTCCTGGTACTTCACGATCGTCTCCTCCTTCTGCTGGATTCGTGCCTAAAGTTGGGGTATTTATTTGATGAAGTTCAAACTACTAAAGGCATAAATTTAAAGGGGAATATAACAAGAGATGTGTTTGTCAGAAACACAATGCCCCATAATGCGCCGCTTTGATTATTTGTTTTGACCTTTGACCTTGAAGGATGATCTTGACCTTTCACCACTCAAAATGTGCAGCTCCATGAGATACACATGCATGCCAAACATTAAGATGCTATCTTCAATATTGCAAAAGTTATGACAAAACTTTAATATTGGTTAAAGTTTTGGACAGACAGACAGAATGACAGACAGACAGACAGACAGGCCAAAAACAATATACGTTCATGTTTACTATCTTTTCCATAATTATACTGGATTCTTGTCTAAAGTTGGAATATTTATTTGATGAAATTCAAACTACTAAAGGCATTAATTTAAAGGGGATTTATTTTTTCATTTTTACTTTCTTTTCCATATTTAAAGGGGGATATCTTTTATTTTATTTTTCATTTTTTAGAATCTCTTTCTTACGTAAACAACATCCCACAGGTGGTGTTTAATGGACATTTTAAGTCTTTCAGAGAACCTGCTTGTAAAACAATAAGAGAGTTTGCCTTGGATCCAGAAGGTTATCAGATCATTGCTCAATTCAGACTTGTAGATTTTTTCAGCTTGAGAACATCAATAAATTAACCCTCTGCATGCTGGGAAATTTGTCGTCTGCTAAAATGTTGTCTGCTAAATTTCTAAAATAAGCATTNTTCAAACTACTAAAGGCATAAATTAAAGGGGATTTTTTTTTCATTTTTACTTTCTTTTCCATATTTAAAGGGGGATATTTTTTATTTCATTTTTCATTTTTTAGAATCTCTTTCTCACGTAAACAACATCCCACAGGTGGTGTTTAATGGACATTTTAAGTCTTTCAGAGAACCTGCTTGTAAAACAATAAGAGAGTTTGCCTTGGATCCAGAAGGTCATCAGATCAACGTCAATTCAGACTTGTGGATTTTTTCAGCTTGAGAACATCAATAAATTAAAAAGAATGCATAACAAAATGAGCATTTTTGTTTTTTAAACAAGACATTTGCCCATAGGGCACTTTTGTCTCAAAACTTCTCTCATGTCACATACAAGCTGTTCATGGCAAATCTGAACTTCTGATGTGACCTTGACCTTTGAGGTAATGGGACGGGTGGTGAGCATGATACACAGTCTCTTAATGTGGTTATTTGCTGTAAATTATTTTCGAATGATTAATGCATTATAAATGGCACAGTTACAGGCCAGACGAGCTGTTTTATGGCCAAATTAGACCTTTCACCTCTGAGTCTTACCTTGACCTCTGAGAAGGGATACAGGACTGAGGTTTTATACGCGAATGGCCATCTTTTTGTGGTGGTCAAAAGTGGCAAATTAATTTTAAACAGCATGGTGAATGACAGAGCTGCATTCTGGACAAACTGTTTTATGGACAAATATGACCTTTGAACTAGAAGTGGCCGTGACATTTCAGTTAGGGAAACAAATGTTACATGCCACAAATCATCTTATGATATATTTCATTTGTGCAAATCTAGTAAAAAATCATTCAGTATATGGCAAAGTTATGGTGGAGACAGGAATTGTTAAGCTCCTTTCAATGTAAATTAGCCAAATTAGACCTTTGACCTCTCAGTTTGACCTTAACCTTTGAGGTAGGGAGATGAGTGTTACATGTTGTCTAATGGTGGTTTAAATTTGTTACAAATTATTTCTAAATCCGTCTATATATAGCAAAAATATGTCTGAGATAAGAATGTTCAAGACAAATTTGACTTTTGACCACTAACTGTAACCTTGACTTTTTAGGTAGAAAGGCAGGTGTGTCGTGCAACAAGTCGTCTTATGATGGTGGACATTTGTGGCAAGTTGTTTCAAAGTCCATCACCATGTGTCAAAGTTATAGCTGAGCTCAGAACTTTGCACAGACAAAATGATGCACAAATGAACAGAAAGATGTACAATGCAACTCCTTTGTGCAGCCTTCTCTAAAGGAGGGCATCAAAACAAGCTTTAACAATCAAATTCATAACTTCTTTCCAATCAAATTCTTTGCTCAGTTTTTGTTACCTCCTTGCATCATCTATCTGCCTAAGTGTGCAACTATTATCTCATATAAACAAGCAAATTCTTTGAATTTATTTCCCCCTGCAAATTTCAAAATTTTGTGATGGACGGATGGAATGACGGACGGACGGACGGACAGAATGACGGACGGACAGTCAACACCAATTTTATATCCCTCCACATTTGGCGGGGGATAATAAAAAATACTAAGCCAGTACCAAAGATTCATGTTTTGACCACTACGTGCACATTCTGTACATACCTGAAGACTTGCAATGGTGGACTCGGCCACTTTCATCGACTGCTCGCTCTCAAAGTTGCGATCGTGAGCGGCCCTATTTATCTCGGACGCTGTATTGGCCTTGGACTGGGCACGCAGGATTATCTCGTCACGCTCAGCGGTGGCGGGCATGCGCAGACGGAGATCCGCGATCACTCGGTCCCGTTCAATAACTGCCTTCTCCAAATCCCGGTTGTGTTTCTCCAGATCAGTGTTTCTCTGAAAGGTGAAAATCAACACACTTGGAAAAGTCCACCGGAAACGTGCGATATCAGTCAATTTTTAAATCATCAATTTTTTGGCTTATGATATCACACTATAATAGCAAAAATAGTTGTAAATGCAAATTATTTAAGTTACCTTGATTTTCAAAATTTTAGAAATTATGTATCTATTCATTTTTATCTTTTTTTGCTCTTTCTTTTCTTTATGAAATGCTAGACACTTTGACCCACCATTAATGCACACTCTTGAAATTACCTAGATTTTCTAAATTGTTTAAATTTATTAAGCACAGGATTAAAAGCGACCTTATGCAGTTAGGATTTAAGTTTGTATACAAGTTTATCCTTACCTGTTTGTTTTTCTTGGACTCTGCCTGTGTGTCCAGTATTACCCTCACGTTGGACTTGATGGTGGAGATAGCCTGCTCTAACTGGTTGGCCACAGGCAGCTTGGAGTCTGGCAGGGACCCTACCGCCTCCTCAAACTGTTGAAGAAAACATGATGTACACAGACACTCAGATATGGGACTTGCTCTGGCAAAAAAGGGGCTAAATGCATGTGCGCTAAGCGCCGTCCCAGATTAGCCTATGCAGTCTGCACAGGCTAATAAGGGACAACACTTTCCGCTAAAAATGGATTTTCCCTCAGATGAGACTTCCTTTAAACAAAATATAAAATCAAAGAGGAAAGTGTTGTCCCTGATTCGCCTGTGCGTATCTTGGATGACAATTAACGCACATGAATAAAACTCTGTTTTCCCAGAGCAAGGCTCATATTGGTTTTACTCTGATAATAAAGCATGAGGGGCCAGCTAATTGGTATTTTGGTATTATTGGACAAGCTTGTTTTATAATCACTAATAATTATGAGGATACTTCTCAGATCCTTTATGTTTTGGACACCATGAAAACAATCTTGGATAACCAAATAATTATGAGATTAATTCATAAGGGATACCATGAATACAGTGATTATATTCGGAAACAATTTCACTTGAGATGTATATGTCATCTGAACATTTTCCACAAAGAATATTTCATATGTGTGTCGTGTTCTGAGAAAACTGGGCAAAATGCTTGTGCCTAAATTGTCATCCCAGATTAGCCTATGCAGTCCGCACAGGCTTATCAGGGACGACAATTTCCACTTTTATGGAATTTTTGGTTTAAACAAAAAATACCTTGGCAGCAGCCCCAGCTATCTGCGCAGACTGGTTCTCAAGGGTGGCAATCTGCCGCTCGAGTTCCACCTCGCGGTGCTCCCATCGAAGCTGACGCTCTTCATACTCTTGTGTGAGTTTCACATTCTCAGCCTCAAACTCGGCAACAGATCCCTCCTGCGTGCGGATCATACCCTCCAGGTACGTTATCTAAACGATAGATGAACAGAGTAATATATTTCATTAGACAATATTATTTGTAACAACATAGATCTAGCAACGAAGGTGATTTAAACCCCCACATATCACCTTGACACAGATTTTTACAAAATAAAATGACATAATAAAGTCAAGTAGTTATCTGAACGAGAGAGGAATATATTTGAGCCTCGTTATGGGAAAATAGGGCTAAATGCATGTGCGTAAAGTGAGGTCCCAAATAAGCCCCGAAAAGTGGTTCAAAAAAAAATCTCTTTAAGCTGAGAACACTTGTTAGCATACCTGTTGCAGTTTCATGACATGTCTGCGGTGTAGCCAGAGCTATCAAGCCAAATACTAAAAAATATTTGGGCCCTCAAATTCGACCCCTAATCAACTGACGTTAAGACCCATTCCAAATCATAATATTTCGGCCCCAAGTCAGACCCCAAGAAAAACACTTTGAAAGCCACTCCCATTCCTACCTGCTGCGGCAGATTCAAACTGTCTCTGCGGTGTAGCCAGAGAATTAGAGCTAAATCTTGAAATTTTGGCCCCAAGTTAGACCAGCCTCCCACCCCCACAAAAAAACACTCTAAAAACCACTCTCATTACTACCTGCTGCTGTAGTTAGGTGATGTGCCTGCAGTGTAGCCAAAAGAGAACGGAGCAAAACCTTAATATTTAGGCCCCAAATTAGACCAGCCTCCCACCCACAACCCCACAGAAAACCACTCTAAAGACCACTCCCATTAATACCTGCTGCTGAAGTTGGTTATGTGTCTGCGGTGTAACTACAGGAATGGAGCAAAATATTAATATTTTGGCACCAAGTTAGACCTGCTCATATAAGTACCTGCTGCTGTAGTTTGGTGATGTGTCTGCGGTGTTTGAGCTCCTCCAGGCGCAGGGTGTCCATCTTGCCGTGCCACTCCTTGACCTTGGCGGCACCACGCGCGTCCTTGAGCGTGCCAATGAGCTCCTGGAGACCCTTGTGCTGCATCTCCAGCGCCGCCAGCCGGTCCTCCATCTCCTCCTTGGTCTTCCTCGTCTGAAAAATTGGGGGGTGCATGTACATTAAGTGTCGTCCCAGATTAGCCTGTGCAGACTGCACAGGCTAATCAGGGCTGACACTTTCCGCCTTAACTAGATTTTAGCTAAGAAGAGACTTGGTCTTCCTCGTCTGAAATGATAATCTTGTTAAGGCGGAAAGTGTTTTCCCTGATTAGCCTGTGCGGACTGCACAGGCTTATCTGGGACACTTTATGCACATGCATTAAACCCTGTTGAGAAGGGATTGGAATTGAGCCTCACTCTGTGACAACGGGGTTTTATGCATGTGCGTAGTGTCGTCCCAGATAAGCCTGTGCAGGCTGCACACAAATATTTACTTTCTAGAAGTATTTTTTTAACATACATTAAAAACAGTCTAGAATAAGAAAATATCAAGATATACATTCTAGACAAGTTCCAAAAAGATTGGGTCATTAATGTAGCCTCGACAATTGTAATACGGTTTTTATAAGATTGTGTTTGGTGACCTAGTATTTTTTGGACGCTCATGACCCAAATAAGAGCTTGACCATGATTTTGTCAAAATAAACATTCTGACCAAGTTTCATCAAGATTGGATGACAAATGTGGCCTCTAATGTGGTAAGCTAAAAGTTGCAGATGCATGCCGCAAACTAAATGCCACAGACGTACAATGACTGATGTTGTACATGGAGTGTTAACAATAGCTCACCTTTAGCATTTGGTGCTCAGGTGTTAGATAAAAAAAAAAATGAGACTCACTATACAGTATAATTATATCAACCTGTCTCAGTTCATCCTCCAACTGGACCTTGTCCTTCTGCATCTGCATGAGGTTCTTGGAGAACTTCTCTTGCTTAGAGAGAGGGACGGCACCCGCAAACTGCAGACGCAAGTCCTGTAATCAGAAACCATAGCTATGTCAGTATAGGCACCTGCAAACTGCAGATGCAAATCCTACAAACAGAAACTGTAGCTATGTCAGCAAAGGGCAGATAATCAATGCTATCTGGCACTCAATTCTTAAAGACTAAAGAAAACACATTAATTTAACAAGAAAAATGTGGAGAAAAAATAACGCCCGCTTCTATGTTGGCAATAAGGGTAATTGTCCAGGTTGGAGACAAAATATTGAAGTTAAATATTCAGTTTGTAAAAGTTATAAATATATGATGTTTTAAAAGACTTAATAAATAATTGATCTGAACAAAGTGAACTTGAGAGAAAAAAACTGAGACACACATTCAATTTTTAGCTCAAGCAACTATGTTGTTCAGTAGAGCTGATTTTAAAAGTTTGCCTATGGACCTCCTAATGAACATATATATAAAATTATTTAAGTATTAAGCCATCAGATAAGAAGAACAAATTGTGTATTGAAGCGGAAACTTTTTGAATAGTTTTAAAAAGAACCATCTGATTATAATTTGGGTAAATTGTTTGATTAGAAGTAAATGGCTTTAAGACATATTTCTATTTTTAGCCATGGCACTTTAAGGTTCAGTGAAGCAGAACCATATGCACACATTTGGTAGAGGATCCTTCAAGGAACATTTCATGAGGATGAAGGACGACAATTTACGCACATGGCCAAGAACTTGTAAAAAAAAGTCAAATATACAAAAAATACAAATTAAATTTCAAGAGATATTAAAGTAGACACCTGCTTGCCCGTACCATGTTAAAATTCCTAAGGCAAGTGATTTTCAAAAGAAATTAGCCCATTTCAAATCAAACAAATAATTGATCAATTATTACAGAATATTTACAGAATGCTTTATGAAATAGCTAGTTTTCCTTCATAAAACAAAAGCAAACCTAATATGCGAGTCCTATAATCCAGAACAAAATAAATATTGTACACTGATTTGTTAAAAAAATTAAAAACCTGTAATTCTGTTTTATTTCCTGCCTAAAATTAAAATCTGCAATAATACCAGTTCTTCCTTTCAGGGTACTAATATGAACTTCAATTAAGTATAAAGGATATGGAATGCTGTATATAGAAACAAAGTAAAAAGGGTACTAATATGAACATCCATTTAATATTTAACGAGCAAATTCCTGGAATCGATATCCCCATTCTATTTCAAAATTTTGTGACAGACAAACCGACGGAATGACAGACGGAATGACGGACGGACAACACCAATTCTTTATCTCTCCACCTTTGGCTGGGGATAAAAAAAGGTGTACTGTATACAAAAACAATGTAAAAAAAAAAAAAAACTTACATATAGATTTCTCTTGAGGTACTGCACTTTGTTCTGGGCCTCCTTCTGTTTGTGGAACAGCGTGTTCTCCTTGTCATCTATCTTCTGTTCCAGACGAAGCACCATCGCCTCCAGTTTGCTCACTTTCTTCCTCGACTCCTCCAACTTTCTGATGGCCGTGCCTTCGCTCACTTGCAGCTGTACAATGTGCCGATGAAGTTTGCCTGTGAAAATATTGAAAATCAAGACTTTCTTTAAACCAAAAATTTAATAAAAGCGGAAAGTGTTGTCCCTGATTAGCCTGTGCAAACTGCACAAGCTAATCTGGGACGACACTTTACGCGTATGCATTGAGCACCGTTTCTTAGACTCCTCCAACTTTCTGATGACCGTGCCTTCGCTCACTTGCAGCTGAATGATGTGCCGGTGAAGTTTGACTGGGAAAATATCAAACTCCACACTTAAGTTGTTTTTTTCAAGCTGTATAAAGAAAAAGCTTTATTCTACAAAATTTACTGTATATTGCTTATAAACTCTAGACTACCTCAAAAATACCCCCATTTTAAAAAATAATATACAAACTGTCTAATTATTGTTTATTATTCTTAATCACTGAGTTTGCCTGGGAAATATCAAAAATCGAAAGTCCTAACAGGCTAATCAGGGACGACACTTTCCGCCTAAACTGGATTTCTGCTAAGAAGAAAACTTCCTTTAAAACGAAAATACCATAAAAGCGGAAAGTGTTCTTCCTGATTAGCATGTGCGGACTACACAGGCTAATCTAGGACAACACATTACGGACATGCATTAAGCCCCGTTTAAGCTCACCAATGATGGTCTTCTCATCACTCTGCACCTGGAAGTCAAGGAGCTGTTGCCGTAGCGACTTGACCTCCTTCTCCTTGGAGATGTGCTGCATCTCCAGGGCCTTCACCTGCGAGCTCGCAACGTCCGTCACCTCCTGTCAGTGTATGGGCGATATTTGTAGATTTTCATTTCATATTTATTTAAGTCTTTAAAGATTAGTTTTATATATTTTATGAGTGTTGCCTGCATTTGTAAAAATATTTTTTTATGGGGATTATTGAAAAATGTTTACATTATAACAAACAAATTTGTCTCACTTTTGTGTTTTTTTGTATCCATTGTTCAGGGGGATATTTGTTAATTTTCATTTCATATTTATTTCACAAGTGTTTATAGAATATTTGTTATAAGTGTTAAAGGCATTAGTGAGCATACATTTTTTGTGGTGATAAGCAAAAAATATTATATTCTGACAAACAAATGTTTCTATCTTTCGTGCTTTTTTAAGCCTTTTGTAACAGTTTATCATCATCATCATTCCCTTGACCGGTCTGGCTGTTGGGAGAAATGTGGGACGACATCACACAGATTCTACGCTAACTAAATGCATTTTACTTGAAAATCATATGCAAAATATTACATATCACATTTATTATTGATATGACCAGTATGTTTATCACATAGCTTCATAACATAGTGTGAACATTATTATAGACCCAAACCAAACCATTTTCTGGCAGGAGACAATGGGTAAAATTACAATCATAATTTTGTTCTTTAAAGCAAAATTAGTAGCAAGTAAAAATGGTGTGGTTGTGCTTTGTTTGGTTAAGTATACTTGTAATGGTATAGTACCTTAAGTTTTGAGTTCTCATGCTGCAGACTCAGTATTTGCTGTTCACACGACCCAATCTTTTTTCTGTCAAGATCACTTACTGCCTTTAGTACAGAGTCTGAAAACACACACAATATTATCTGTACACACAATTGTATACATAGAGCATATTTGTTTAATTTCGATGTTCCCTATACCATCACTAGAAAGAGAAATAATATTTTCATGAGCACATGTTGGACAAAAACGCAGTATAACTTTGTTGACTGGAGCATTGGTAATTTTAAAATCTACGTCAACTGAAATTGATAAACAGTCCTATGAAAATGATAAATCTTTAATATGAAATAACCACCTTGTACTTAAGCTTTGATAACTCAAGCACACTTTTCAGTCCCTAATGCAGTATAATATTGAAATTTACCCCCCATAACTCAAAAAGGTAATGCACACCCTATGTAGGAACTGATTGACAGGAGCAAATCATTCTCAACGTTTAACAACACCAAACTGATTAAGAGGATATATTCTTAATACATAAATTGCACGAACAGGAGTAGCATAAATAGCAAAATTGGTAAGCTCTTACTTTCACTAAATGTATTATCTAATTGTTATATACAGTAATATATTAAATTGAAGTTGAATTGAAAGTGTTCTTTGTGATAAAAAATGAAAATTGAAAGTAATCATCTTGCCCAATAATAAGTAATTACACTGATGAATCAACATGTAAGCTAATATTTTTCACTTCCCAGAATGGACAACTCCTCGATAACTCCATACTATCAATAAATTTAGCATTTTCGTGTTCCCTGGCCACCACAAGTTAAACAAGCAAATTCGTTGAATTGATATCCCCCGCAAAACTAGAGCTTTGTCACAGACGTGACGTATACCCCCTGGCGTGCATCATCCTCTTATCCATATATATATACTCATACCAAGTTTCAATGAAATCCGCCAAAGCACTTCCGGACACAAAAGTGCCGGACGGACCAATGGACGGATGGACGGACAATGCCAAAACAATATCCCCCAGCGGGGAGTAAAAATCTTTGCTGCATGTAAATTGCTTCTCTCTACAGTGATGATAAAAGCATTGTCACACCGGAAAAACACAAACCGTTGGGGGGGGTCCATAAAGAAAAACCTTTTAGAATATCTTTCATTGAATGTTAATGTAAAAAACATTATCATCTACACATTTAAAAACTACAACCTAGAACGGCAAGTTCAGCAAACATACTTGACAATTCATCTCTAAGGTCCCGCTCAATTTTCTGCAGGTCCAAGTTTGACCTCGTGATCTGGAAAAGAAGCATTTTCACATGAGCCTCGCTCTGGGAAAACTGGGCTTAATGCATGTACGTTAAGTGTCATCCCAGATTAGCATGTGCAGTCTGCACAGGCTCATCTGGGACAACACTTTTCGCCTAAACTGAAATTTCATTTAGAATAGACTTTCTTTAAATAAAAAATTTCATTCAAGCGGAAAGTCTCGTCCCTGATTAACCTGTGCAGACTGCATTGAGTTAGTTTTGAGAGAATATGACAACTGCAGCTATAAATTTTATACCATTTTAATACAAATATATTATTATTGTTAAATACATTATATACCTATCGTTTTTTTGTCCTTAATCCATGTACATAAGTCATACAGTATTCAACAATCAGAAACAAGATACAATATTTGAAAGTAGCGTTTTTGTTTCTGTATCATACCAGTAACCGGACAACTTTGTGAAGTCAATTCAAAGTTTACGTAGTTATCGTTATGAAGCATAAAAAACATTGTTGACTTGAAATTACACAATTACACTAGATACATAATCTTTTGAAGAACTTGTATCAGTCTAGTTGGTTGTTGGCAGTCTTGTCAAGTACACTCTAGGCAGCAGTTATTTTGCAATAAGACTTCACAAAACAAACTCAACAGATACAAGTTCTCTGAAAACCATTCTAGCATAATATTCAATATGAGCCTTGTTCCGGGAAAACTGGGCTTGATGCCTGTGCATTCAGTGTGGTCCCAGATTAGCCTGTGCAGTCCACACAGGCTAATCAGGGACAACACTTTCCCCCTAAACTTGATTTTCGTAAAGAAGGGACTTTCTTTAAACAAAAAATACCATAATAACGGAAAGTACCGTCTGTGATAAGCCTGTGCGGATTGCCAAGGCTAATCTGAAAAGACACTTTACGCACATGCATTAAGCCCCGTTTTCCCAGAGTGCAGCTCATAATTATTTACCTCTGAAAATTTATCCTCTAGTTCCTTGTTCCTACCCTCTAGGTTGCCTAGAAGGGACTTTTGGTGCTCGTACATGTTCACGGCATGTTCGGCCCTCTGTCGCTCGTTGAGTTCCTTCATCTCCAGGGTTGTGATCTTCTTTGAAACCGAGATCACATCAGCGTCAGTGATACCCTTGATATCTGTGCCATCGGTCACGCCTGGAAATGTGAGGAAAAATGAGTGAAGCATGCACACAAAAACTAGATTGTATAATGCAATAAGCTTACAGTAAGGTGTTTTAATAAAGACATTGAGGATTAAAACACAATTGGGGGACAAGGGATTTTCAAATGCTTTTATAAGTATAAATTGATACCAAAACACGTAAACATTCTTAATGAACAACATTCCTGTAAACCTGATTTAGAGCAGTCTTCATGGTTTTGCACTTCCTTATACATTAAGTACATTCCGATTGTTTTTAAAACCTGAAAATATAGGACTACTCCATTTATTTCAACCCCTTCAACAATGGCGACTGTTTTCAGAAGTCATCATTTCTAAGAGCACCACCTTTCATTCACCTTACCTTACAGACATACACCTTTAACATTGGACCACTTAATATCCAAAATCACCATTAAAAAAGGTCAACTATCCTTTGCAGTTCATCTTATGTGGCCTAGAGGGTACTCCAGCACGAGTAAAGTAGGTCTCCATATTAGCCTCACTCTGGGAAAACTGGGCTTAATACATGTGCGTAAATTGTAGTCCCGGATTAGCCTATGCAGTCTGCACAGGCTAATCAGGGACGACACTTTTCGCCTAAAGTGGATTTTCTTTGAGAAGAGACTTCCTTAAAATGAAAAACTTCCATTAATTCAGAAATTATTGTCCTGATAAGACTGTGCCGATTGCACAGGTTTATCTGGGACGACACTTTCCACACATGCATTAAGCCCAGTTTTCCCAGAATGAAGCTCAAAAGAGCCCAACCTTTCCTATGGAGCTCATTGAGTGCAGCCTCCAGTGTGTGTAGCCTCTCTTTGTCCATCTTCATCGTCTTCTTCAATTCCTCATTCTCCAGTGTCATACGCTTCACCTCCACCTGAAATCATACACACTTGAGCTGCATTCTGGTAAAGCAGGACTTAATTTATGTGGGTAAAGTGTCGTCCCTGATAAGCCTGTGCAGTCCGCACAGGCTTATCAGGGACGACACTTTCCAGTTTACTGTGTTTTTCGTTTAAAAAAGTCTCTTTTGAGCGAAAATCTTGTTTTAATGCATTAAATCATCATTCTCCAGCATCCTACGCTAAACCTGAAATCACATGCACACGTACACCATTCAAGGAACTTGGGGATAAATTTTCTGAATAAAGTTAATAAATATGAGCCGCACTGTGGGTGAAATGAGGTTTAATGCGTCTGCACAGGCTAATCAAGGATCACACTTTCTACCTTAACTGGATTTTTGCTAAGAAGTGACTTCCTTTAAATGAGATATACCATAAAGCGGTATGCACAGGCTAATCTGGGACGACTTAATTTGCACATGCATTAAGCCCAGTTTTCTCAGAATTAGGCTCATATCAAATATTCCCCATTGAATAAGTTTGCAGACACTGATAAGGATCTGAAACCATAAACACAAACACACGTGTAACCATCAGTGCCATTTTTTATGCCCCAACCTATTCTTTAATTATGCATAGAATGATAATGAATAATCTTAAAAGGTACAACATAAAACAATCCATTATTTACATCCAAATGGATGTTGCATAAAATAATTTGATTATTTCAAGCTGTTAAAATTTGATGTTAAGCAGCATCAGTTAGTGTTTATTACACTTCATATTTTTAATGAATTAAATTTACAAATTTAATGCAAGTGCAAAAATAGAGCAAGAAGCAAATGAATTTGTCCCTGAACCTGCCACCAATAATTTAACATTTCATGTGCCAGCAAGCCAAATAAAAGTGAGCCTTCCTCTGGGAAAATGAGGCTTAATGCATGTGTGTAAAGTGTCGTCCCAGATAAGCCTGTGCAGTCCGCACAGGCTTATCAGGGACGGAACTTTTCTCGTTTAAATGAAGTATCTTCTCAGCAAAAATCCAGTTCCAGCTGAAAGTGTCGTCCCTGATTAGCCTGTGAGAACTGCAGAGGCTAATCTGAGTCCTCACAGGCTAATCTGGGACGACACTTTACGCACATGCATTTAGCTCCGTTTTCTCAGAGCACGACTCAAATGTTCATGGTATTCCCCTTACTTCCAGTCCCGTTAACATCTCAGCTTTCAGTACAAGGTTATTTCCCTTCTCCAGCAGGTCCCTATATTTCTCCGTTGCTTCGTGGTACTTCTTGTTGACCAGGTCAAGGTCACTGCTGGGTACCGACTCCTCCATCGCCTTCTGTAGACCCGCTATCTTGAATGCTGCCATGTCCTGGAGTGGAAATATAATATATGAGTGTCGCTCAGGGAAAACGAACCTTAATTCATGTGCGTAAAGTATCGTCCTAGATAAGCCTGTGCTTAGTTATAAGCACAGGCTAATCAGGGGCGATACTTTACACTTACACTGGATTTTGTTTAGAAAAGACCGTTAGGCTTTAAAAGAAAACTTCCATAAAAGCGGAAAGTGTCATCCCTGATAAGCCTGTGTGGACTGCACTTGTTAATCGGGGGTGAAACTTGACGCACATGCATGAAGCCCAGTTTTCAAAGAATGTGGCTAATATATTATTGTTTTTAATATACATAATTAATTTTTTTTGCAACATTTTATGGCAATACAATCTTTTGTCAATATGTTGAACTATGCTTGAAGTGAATTCAGTGAGAAAAAACAACATCGAACCCCTTTTTTGTATGCCTAAATAGCATATTCAATTAAACAAATATATCAGAAATGCATTTTAAACAAACAATTATATAAATATAAGAAGAAAATTTCAAATTTTCATAAAAAAGGTCAAAGAGAGGGTTTAGCATGAAATGTTAGTAACTTGTTAACTTTTCATATATGATCTTAAATCCTAAATGCCCAAATTAAAACTTTAATTCTAGAATATAGCCCTAGCAAATCTCAAAACTCCCCCACATTTACCTTATATCTCTGTAGGTAGCCCATTCTCTCGACCACTGCCTGTTCCATAGCAACCATTTCATTCTTCAGGCGATTGATTTCCTGCAATTATACATTCATTTTTGTACACTCCAATAGCTGGGGTATCGCAAAAGTTTCTTTTGAATAGGAAGTAATGAAATTAAAAATAACATTCTATAACATGATTGTAAAGTTAAATATTGGTGGCATTTGAAGCAATATTTGCCTACAAACTTAACAGAAATGTAATGATACATGCTATAAGAAAAAACACCTGTTTAAGTAAAACAAGCCACAGAAATTATGAAAATATATAAACCACTAAAATCGGCCCCTACCTTGCGATGTTGCCCGTCTATCTCCTCCAGGGTCTGGAACCTGCGCGTGAGAGCCTTCTCATTCACCCGGTACACGGTGATACGCCGCGCCATGTCGGAGAGGCGCCGCTTGATCTCATTATCATCATGGTTAAGCGTGTCCAGAAGCCTCTGTGGTATGAATCATTTGAATTCAGTATAAATGTTTAAAATGTGTCTTTCTGTGAATCAATTAAATACTCTACACGTCTGTTTTCGCTGCTCAGTCGAAATGAAATACACATTCACGATCTTGTAAAATATGAGGCAACAGCCATGATGATGAGCCTAACCCTTTGCATGCTGGGAAATTTTTCGTCTGCTAAAATGTCGTCTGCTGAATTTCTAAAATTAGCATTTATTTGATTTTTTTCAAAGAATACTATCAGAAGGCAAACAGTTTGGATCCTGATGAGACGCCACGTTCTGTGGCGTCTCATCTGGATCCAAACTGTTTGCAAAGGCCTTTAAAATCTGGTTCCAGCGCTCAAAGGGTTAATGACACAGTAAATTCCATCAAACTCACTGTTCCAGTGTCTGATATGAGCCTTTTTCTGTCAAAACTGGGCTTAATGCACGTGCGTAAAGTGTCGTCTCAGATATGCCTGTGCAGTCTGCGCAGGCTAATCAGGGATGACACTTTCCCCAAAGACTTGATTTTTGTTTAAAAGAGACTTCCTATAAACAAAAAATTCCATTTAAGCGGAAAATATTGTCCCTGATTAGCCTGTGCAAACAGCACAGGCCAATCTGGGACAACACTTAACACACATTAATTAAGCCCAGTGTTTCTCATATACTACAAGGGAGATAACTTACATCAAGTTCTGCAACTCTGACTTTGTCTTCTTCTCTCACACCTTCCAAGTTCCGCAACTCCTCTTGTAGCTTCTTCACGTCTGCTTCCCAAGCCTGAAAATTGTTGCCATGGAAAAATGCTTTACAAAAATATTCATTGTTTAAAGATAGTTTTACATTATGCAAGTTGAGTTGTTTAACATGCATCCAATCAAACATAAATGTAAAACGAGAAAAGAAAATTGAGACCAAGAGTATTTCCTACTGCCAAAATATATTCTACGACGTTTATCTGTCTGTAAACAAAATAACTTTGGCAAATGAAATATTTGTTCAAAAGCATATGGCTTGATTAGACAATATTGAGTTTATTGCCTGAGTAGAACCAGTACTTGTTGTCTTGCCAGCAGGTCTTCAGGATGCTCCCATAATGGGTATCAGACCCTGAACCTCCTGATTTCTAGGACAGCACCATATCCTCTACCCCACCATGACCTCATTTAACTTTTTAGTGTGTGAAACACAATAATTCACTAAAAAAGACAACAACATTTGAGGTGTTCAATAAGAAAACTATTTTCAACCTATACTTCTGTGATTTTTAAAACATCCATCCATGAAACTATCAGTTAAGCCAAAAGTTTTGTCTCAAATCAGCCTATGCGGACTACAAAAGTTGATCCTGAAAAACACTGTGCACACAAGCGTTTAGCCCAATTTTCCCGGGACATGACCCATATGAATCCTATAGATAGATTCAGCTCAATTTTCCCCTGACACGCCCCCTATTAATCCCAATAGATAGTTACCTCCTTGTCCTTGAGGTAGTCATGGTAGAGAAGTCCCTGCTGGTGCCTCACGACGGCGTACTTGCGTTTGTAGTCCTCTAGTTTAGCCTCAGTCTTCGACAGAGCCTCGTCTTTTACGAACAGCTCCTGAAAATAGGCGGAAATGTGAGACCCTGTGAAAACAGGGCTCAATGCATGTGCATAAAGTGTCGTCCCAGATTAGCACAGGCTTTAACGGACTGCATTCAACCCCATTTTCCCAGAGCGAGACTCCTATGCATCAGTATAGGTAATAACTTTAACCCTTTGCAGGCTGGGAAATTTGTCGTCTGCTAAAATGTGTCTGCTGAATTTCTAAAATTGGCATTTTCTTTGATATTTTTTCTAAGACCACTATCAGAATAGCAAACAGTTTGGACCCTGATGAGACGCCACGTTCTGTGGCGTCTCATCTGGATCCAAACTGTTTGCAAAGGCCTTCAAAATCAAAATCCGGTTCCAGCGCTCAAAGGGTTAACAATTCAATCTAACTGAATAACTCAGTTTATGAAATAAAAGGTTATAACAAGTTCTTATCAAGTTAAAGTAATAATAAGCAAAATTATATATACAAATGAATAAAGATGCATAATAACATAATAAAGATTTTAAAGCTAAGGGAAAATAGTATACTTAATGTGTTTCTGAAATATGACTTTTGATGAAAAATTTACAAATATTTTCCTATGCAAACATTTAAATAAATGAAAAAAAAATAAAAAAAATACATAAATTACATTTAAGTCTTGCTCTGGAAAGATGAGGCTTAATGCATGTGCGCAAATTGTTGTTTCAGATTAGCCTGTGCAGTCTGCACAGGCTAATCAGGGATGACACTTTACCCTGAAACTAAATTCAATAAAAGTGGAAAGTGTTGTCCCTGATTAGCCTGTACGAATTGCACAGGCTAATCTTGGACAGCACTTTACGAACATGCATATTCCTAGAGCCAGACTCAATCATATGTACTCAAACCATGTAACCTAAAACACTTGTAAAGCTGTGTGTTTACCTGCAGGACAGTGACCAGGTGCTCATTCAGGCTGGCTATCACCTCTGCACTCGTGGTGGCCATGTTCTCGGGCAGGGCCATGGGCTTGAAGAACCCTGGGCCACCACCGTGGCCTTTTACTGACCCCAACTCTTTCTCTATCTGACCAATCTGAAATATCAATGCATACCAATTGATTTAGATATTAACCCTTTGCATGCTGGGAAATTTGTCTTCTGCTAAAATGTTGTCTGCTGAATTTCTAAAATTAGCATTTTCTTCAATTTTTTTTCAAAGAATACTATCAGAATAGCAAACAGTTTGGATCCTGATGAGACGCCACGTTTTGTGGCGTCTCATCTGGATCCAAACTGTTTGCAAAGGCCTTCAAAATTCGGTTCCAGCACAGAAAGGATTAATATAATAGTGGCCATGTTCTGGGAAAACAGAGCTTAATGCATGTGCGTAAAGTGTCGTTCATTCAAAAGAAAATATCTTCTAAATGGAAATTCAGTTTAGGCGGAAAGTGTTGTCCCTTATAAGCATGTGCGGACTGCACAGGCTAAGCTGGGACAAAATTTTACGCACATGCATTAAGCCCAGTTTTCCCACAACGCTTCTGATATTATAATGGCCATGGTTCCCGGAGAGACATGGGCATGCAGAACACCAACCCTTTAGGGACTTCCCTGACCGGAATTCTTCCTTCAACAACTGGATTAATCAAATGAAAAGTAGCAAAAAGCCCCAATATGCAATCAGAAACCTTTTCTTTATATGGCAGGTAATATTTTTTAGCAAAATTTGCAAATATTTTGTGAAAACAAATAAGTATTGTTTTTTCATGTAAGAGGTCAAGAATTTTCCAATTATTTTCAAGTTATAAATCCATTTTGGGCATATAATTATATCTACACATATAAGAACACAAAAGCAGCACCTTGACATTTACAAACTGAGGTACTGCAATGGTACATGTAATTAATAATTTATAACCATGACAACCCAGTTCAATCCCCAACAAAAATTGTTTTCCCAATATTTTACATGACATCTCAATCAAACCAGGAAACCCTGGCTTTCTGAACGGCAAAAAACATTGTCAATTAAATTTCCTTAACCCTTTCCCGCTCAGAAGCAAAGTGAAAATGGCTTTATGCAACCAGCATAAAACCAGAAGACTGCGAGTAACTCGCAGTACAGACTAGACTGCAAGATACTCCCAGTCTGTTTAGGTTTTATGCTGTTTGCTGCTCATCAGTACCTTAGGGTTGGAAATGAAGCCTTTGAAACTTGAATCTAGTAAGGAAGGTCTTAAATCGAATTTGATTATCTAAGGGACTACAAACGTGTCAAACTGTGTATCTGAGCGGTAAAGGTTCAGAGTCTCAACTGAATTCAAACTCCACTCTTACCTTCTCCATGGCCTTCTCGAGTTCGAGGGCCGACTTGTTTGACTCGTGTCGTATCTCGCGCAGTGCCAGACGCAGCTCGTCATTGCGCCCCTGCAGGTTGTCCATCTGCGCCTTCATGAACAGTGACGTATCATGGCGGCCCAGTACCGACTTGGCCTCTATAGCCTGTGATAGTGGTTTGAAAACGATATGAGCCGTGATATGGGAAAACAGGGCTTAACTCATTCCATACTCAAAGCCTTATCTCCAGGCAACCCCTATCAGTTAAACATGTAGCCTTATCTACCCCAAGATAATCAGTACCCTGTTTAGCTAAGAATAAGTGACAGATTAATATCAGTATATTGTTAGTGGTGTGAAATAGGATAGTGTTTTATGCATTCTCTTGTTTTGTTGACTGATTATACGACACATGTTTGGCGTTTATTTTATTATTTTATTGCCAATTAAGCAAATGTGAAAATTTCATAATCTTCCATAAGTTATAAAATCATTACAAATATATTGGATTTTTTTTTCAAAATAATGCATCCAATACCATTAATATTTAAATAAACACATTTAACAAATAGAAACTGTTTTTAACAAAGACAAACAAGAGGGCCATGATGGCCCTGAATCGCTCACCTGACTTACCTTTTCTATGATTTGACTTAGTGACCTAGTTTCTGACCCCAGATGACCCAAATACAATCCCAATCCAGATTTCATCAAGATAAACATTCTGACCAAATTTCATAAAGATTGGATGAAAACTGTGACCTCTATTGTCTACACACACAAAATTGCTGATGCAAGCACGCACGCACGACCGACGCCGGACATCACACGATCACATAAGCTCACCGTGACAGGTGAGCTAAAAATCATATGAGATTGTTTTAAAATAAAAACAAAATTAATTTTTTTAAGACTTGAAAACAATCATATGATTTTGTTTATAATAAAAACAAACTTCAATAGAAAGTAAGAGCATTTATGTTTCAATTGCAAATAATTGTATGAAAAAAAACAAAAACAAAAACAACAACTGAGAACATCTAAAAAACGTTTGAATTGGAACTTTATAAAATAAAATTGAACACAAAATAACTTTATTAAAAAACCCTCTAGTTACCAGTGCCTGAAATGTATTTATATTTTTGTTCTATTTTTTTTTCTTATTTGCACATGATTCAACCAGAAGAAAATAAGCAAAATCTATTTCCAGATTCGGAAAGTATTTGTGACAAGAATTTCATAGGTTTGACAACTGACTGCAAATAAAGAACTCTTAACCAATTAAAACCGACGTATTTTTAAGTCATAGGGCATTTAGAGCTACATCCAAAGATTTGTGATGCTAGGAATTCAAATGTTGATTATTGGACACATATATATGACGCTAGGAACTCCACTTCAGATTAATTGAGCGCATAAATACGAAAGTAGCCTGAGTAGGGCTAAATGGGTTAATGCATGTGCAGATTCAGGGAGGACATCGCTTTTATGGTATTTTTCGTTTAAAGGAAGTCTCTTCTGAGCAAAAATCGAGTTTAGGCGGAATGTGTCATCCCTGATCAGCCTGTGTGGACTGCATTTAACCCTGTATTCCCAGAGCAAGACTCAAATATAGTTTGGAATTCACTGCACTGTATTCATTGATCACAACATAAATGAATCTTTAACCATCTTTTATTATAACAAAACAAAGGATTCTTAACTGTAAAACCATTCATATTTGTCAGCACGAAATGTGGGTACTTTAATAAAATTTAATAATATAAATGATTATATGTTTAAAATTTCAATAAATGTACTGCCTATTATTGTACAACGTTTGTCGCAGGTTACAATAGATTGTTATTGCATGCCATCATTGACCTGTCAATTAAGCAATAGACACCTCTTATGCAAACACTCCAAGTCAACGTGGGACTACAGAGTAAATAAAAATAGTTTTACAGTATTTGGAAAGTTCCTCACATTCAAATTATGGTCCTGATAATTCAAAGTTAGAACACACACATATGTAAAATATTATATCACCTTAAAAAATTGCACAAATTTAAATCTATGCATACAACCCAAATTTTCATGTTATTTGTAATATTAGATTAGGGCAAATATTAGCTTTTTATTTAAACAGCATGCATTGCACATATTTCTTCAAAATTTGATGAAACAAGTGCCAGGAAAACAAAAAAATTCAGATTATGTACATGTATAAGTTGCATCCTTGTATAAGTCAGAGGCTCAATTTATTTCAACAACAAGAAACCGTCAGAGACGGGTGATGCTCCCCAAAGTTTTTTTTGTCACAATATTGCACTATATATTCAGATAAAAGGAAACGTCTTGAGGGGCATTACTTTGGACAAAATTATACGATGAATGGTTTAGCAACTTAAAAGTTTCGAAGGGCCATAACTCTCTAAATAAATCATTTAACCAGAACCCACTAATAACATGCGCATCTCTTCAAGGTAGTTAAGCTTCCCATAAAGCTTCATTGAATTCCAGTCAGTGGTTGTGGAGAAATAGCCCGGACAAGAATTGCACTATATGTACAGTTTATAGAAAATTTCAAAGGGCCATAACTCTNCATTAGATTATTTTCAAAATAATGTATCAAATACCATTATTATTTGAATATACAAATTTTACGAATAGAAACTGTTTTTAACAAAGATTAACAATCATATTCAACAATCATAATTATTTTTAGACATAAAAACAATCATATGATATTGTTTATAATAAAAACAAACATCAATAGAAAGTAAGAGCATTGATGTTTAGTGTGCAAATAATTTTATGAAACAAACAAACAACACAAACAAAACCTGAGAACATCTAAAAAAATGTTTGAATTAAAACTTTATAAAATTAAATTGAATACAAAATAACTTTATTAAAAAAACCTCTAGTTACCAGTGCCTGAAATGTATTTATATTTTTGTTCTATTTTTTTCTAATTTGCACATGATTCAACCAGAAGAAGATAAGCAAAATCTTTTTCCAGATTTGTAAAGTATTTGTAACAAGAATTTCATATGTTGGAAAACTTACTGCAAATAAAGAACTCTTCTTTATAAACCAATTAAAACAGACGTATTTTTAAGTCATTAGGCATTTAGAGCTACATCCAAAGTTGTTGTATATCAATGACGCTAGGAATTCACACTGTAGATTATTGGACGCATAAATACAATGCTATGAACTCCACTTAAGATTAATTGAGCAAATTAATACGACAGTAGGGCTAAATGGGTTGATGCATGTGCGTAAAGTGTCACCCCAGATTATCAGGCTTATCAGGGATGACACTTTCAAAATGGTATTTTTCGTTTAAAGGAAGTCTCTGCTGAGCAAAAATACAGTTAAGGAGGAAAGTGTCGTCCCTGATTAGCTTGTGCCGACTTCATTTAACCCTGTATTCCCAGAGTGAGACTCATATATAGTTTGGAATTCACTGCATTGCATTCACTGATCGCAACATAAATGAATTAAGATCTTAAACCATCTTTTCTTATAACAAGTCAAAGGATTTTAAACTGTAAAACCATTCATATTTGTCAGCACGAAATGTCAGTGCTTTACAAAAAAAAGACAATTTCCTTGGTACATAAATTTATTGATTTCAGATTATATTTATAAATTTCAATAAGTGTGTTGCGTATAATTGTTTGTCGTATGTTACAGTAGATTGTAATTGCACCCCATTATTGACCTGTCAATTTAGCAATAGACACCTGTTATGCAAACACTCCAAGTCACCGTGGGAGATAGGGTCCCACTACAACGTGTTAATTTTGGCGTGTTCTGAGTAAACTGGGCATAATGCTTGTGCGTAAAGTGTCATCCCTGATTAGCCTGTGCAGTCCGCACAGGCTTATCAGGGACGACACTTTCCGCCTAAATTGGATTTTTGCTAAGAAGAGACTTCCTTTAAACGAAAAATGTCATAAAAGCGGAAATTGTCGTCCCTGATTAGCCTGTGCGGACTGCACAGGCTAATCTGGGATGACAATTTACGCACAAGCATTTGCCCAGTTTTCTCAGAACACGCCACAATTAAACAGTGGACCTCTAGTAAATAGATTTTCGCAATAAACACAGCTCAAAACAACAAAGCCAATGACCAATAAGCGGCAATCAATTGCAAGTCCATTTCCTAAGACTAGAACCAGTACTTGGTGTCTTTGTGGGAGATTTAAAAAACGCTCCCACTTGGGGATCAAACTCGTGACCTCCTGATTGCTAGGCAGACACCATATCCACTACTCCACTGCGACCTACAGCGTTATTGCATAGGTATCAAATGTCAATAAAGAACTTCCTCTGAGCCTCATGTTTGAGTGTAAGCAGATTCAAAGATTAGAATTTCACACACAAATGAATTGGGTAACTTTAATTATGATACAAAATGCACATCCTTTGTAAGGTGCTGTTTATTATTATATCATCAACTAAAACTTTATATTGCTGCTATAAACACTTAAGTTACATTGTGTTTAACTAGAAACATGTTCTAGAACCATGTAAGAAAAACTTTACATGAGGAAGCAGACTCGACAGCCATAAATATAGCTAGCGGAACTATTATTTGATGGACAATTTGTTGTTTGTTCTGCACAAAAAATCCACAAAAAATAGTGTTCTGCAAATTAAAATGGTTTTACAGTACTTGGAAAGTTCCACACATTCAAATTATGGTCCTGATTATTACCAGTTAATACTAGGAATATAATAAACAGAATTTCTTAAATACAATCCAACGACTTAAGCAATAGAACACGCACATATGTAAAATATTATATCACCTCTAAAAATTGCAAAAAAAATAAATCTATGCATACAACCCAAATTTTATTTTATTTGTTATAATAGATTAGGGCAAATATTAACATTTTATTTAAACAGCATGCATTGCACATATTTCAGCAAAATTTGATGCAAACAAGTGCCTGGGAAAACAACAAAATTAAGATTGTTTACATGTATAAGTCGCATCCTTGTATAAGTCAGAGGCTCAAATATTTTTAACCAAAAAGTTGTGTATTCTTTTCTAGAAAATAGGGTACTCACTGCAAGCTACATGTGTAAGTCCCATACTTGTAAAAGTCACAGGCTGGAATATTTTTACCAAAAAAACATGCATTCTTGTCTAGCAAATAGACATCCTTGTAAAAGTCACAGGCTTGAATATTTTATACCTAAAAATCGTGTATTCTTTTCTAGCAAATAGGGTACTTACTGCAAGCATCCTCTCAATAGCAGGGAACTGTATGTCCATGCTCTCCCTCTGACCCTTCTCAATCTCCCTCTGCCCCTTTTCAAGGCCAAGGCCGCTCTCCGTTTGGCTTGCTCCGTCCCGCGCCATTCCATACTTCTTTACCGTCTCCATCACCTGCAGGGGAGAACCATGCTCACAGATCAGCACATATAGTAGTAAACAAACTAGATGCAAAACATGACAAAAAAAGATGGACAAAGACCCTCACCTGAGATCCAAAGGAGCCTTACTGTTCCGAGCAGGTATAAAGTTTTATGAAGATTTGGAAATAAATGTGGTATCTAGAGGGTTCACAAGCTTTTAATTTAATTTGACGTAGTGACCTATTTTGTGAACCCACATGACCAAGTTTTAAAATCAGTAAAGATATCATTGAGTAAAAAGTTCTGAGCAAGTTGCATGATGATTGGACTAAAATTGTGACTTCTAGAGTTTTAACAAGGTTAGACAATATAGCCAAATAAGACAAACTGCCCAGCCCCCTGGCTGCCATGTTTTTCAACAGACTGGAAATATATTCAAACTGGACCAAGATATTACAACAAATATTTTTAGCAAGTTTCGTGATGATTGGACCAAACATGTGATTTCTAGAGTGTCAACAATGTTTCACTTAAGCCATATAAGGAAAACGACTCCACCCCCTGCAGGCAATGTTTTTCAACAGACCGAAACCATTTTTTATCTAGGCCAAGATACCATTAGAAGAAATTGTTTGACAAAGTTTCATGAAGATTAGACAAAAAATGTGATTTCTAAAGGTTAAACCAATTTTTTTTTTAATTTTATCAATTTACCTTGTTTTTGACCTCACGCGACCCAGTTTCAAACTCAGGCTAGATAATGTTCTCATCCTACTAACCTCTTTAATCCTGTGTTTGAAATCCATGTTCTAATCCTACTTACCTCTTTGAGCCCCTGTTCCATGTTTGTGTTCTCATCCTCCAGTTGCTCCATCTTGGCCTTCATCTGGGCATTCTCACTGTAGAGACGATCCATCTCACGGAAATTTTCTCGTATGTCTTGGTCATACTCGTTGCGCTGTAACATGAGAGTGTCAACAATTGATAAATATAATCATATTAAATGCAGTGGCATAATAATAAGAAGACTGATAAAATACTAATAAAACAAGCAAATTCGTTAAATTGAAATCCCCTTCCAAATAAATTTTGTAAATGAATTGGTGCAGACAAAAAGAAAATAACAAAATAAGGCATATTTAAACAACATTTGTTACATTTGACCTCAGTGTGTGACCTTGACCCTTGAGACCTGTGTTTTACCTGTGACACACTGCCAGATAAAGGAGAACAATTGTAGAACATTATTACAGAATCCCTTGATGCATAGTGCAGTAATGGCCAAATTATGAATTATTCATCCTTTTTTTATCTTTGACCTCAGCATTCAGTTTCTATGAAATCTGCCCAAGCATTCCAAAATGTCGCTCCAGACACAAAAGTGTGCTTATATATTATTAAGTCAAAAAAGGCCATAACTCCGTTATTTACACATGGATTACAACAGCATTTGACGTACTTCATCCTCTGGTCCATATGTACACTTATACCAAGTTTTAATGAAATCTGCCCAAGCAGTCTCAAGATATGGCTTTGGATACAAAAGTGTTGAGGAAGAAACCTCCCACCTACCCTCATCTCGGATTCCTTGCTGGCCACCTCCCGTTTAATGACTGTGGCTGCAGACTCAGGTTTACGCTTCTCCTTCAGGGTCTCAGTGAAATCCTGCACTGCAATCATGTCCTCAGCCGTCAGTCCCAACGCAACAGCCCTACACAACAGAACAAGAGCTGCGTTTGTTAAACACAATGCCCCCTCCTGGGCTTTGAAGCCGCACAGCAGCTATTTCAGAGAAAATCCAAGGCCCGTTACTTTGCCAGAAATTAATGGACCAGAACACACTCACACATCATCTGTAGGCCATGTAGGTAGACTCAAATACCAAAAACAAGTTCAATGTCATAAAGCGTTGAGAGAAAAACCTCCCAACCAGCGCATACAAAAAGTTATGAAAACTGGTGCTTTGTCACAAACATGACTTTTAATCCCCCACCAATTTAAGATTAAGTCAAGGGCAAATAACTCAGGAATGTGTGGATCACTTGGGTTGAAGTGTCTTGCACATCTACTTTTCTACACATCAAAGGGATGACATTTTTTTAGTGCCAATAAGAAATGTGGAAGTAGTTAGCGCATACTTAGCGCGACAAACTTACTGTGAAACCATTATTATTTGTCGGACCCTAATTTTTGTGGATTTTTGTGAAATATAAGACTTGACAAACTTTTTCATCTGAATTCTTATTTAAATCATTATACACAAATCCAGAAAATTATTATCCAACAAATATGGATCTAAGAATTGTCAAAAATACTACATGAATCCACAAAATAACATATTATGCAGAAAATGCCATAAAAGCAGAAAGTTTTGTCTCTGATAAGCAGTCTGCACAGGCTAATCAGGGACGACACTTTAAGCCTAGACTGGATTTTCGTTTTCAAGAAACTCCCTTCAAAGAAAAATTCCATAAAAGCGGAAACTGCAGTCTCTGATTAGCCTGTGTGGACTGCACAGGCTAATCTGGGACAATTTAAGCGCACGCACTAAGTAATTTTTTTCCCAAACCGAGGCTCGTATATAATAAACAGCTTTTTTTATTGACTGTTGCTAATTATGGATATTCACCTGTGACCTAGATGCTGGGCCATTTTCCTGATTTTCTGCTTCAAGTTAATTCTCTCCTCTTCCAAGTCTTCAATCTGAAAAACAGCTCATTTTTTAACCCTTTAACAATAAGATATTCACATTGACGCATTTGTATTCCCTAAGAAAATCTAATGAAATTTGAACCCTTTACCACTCTGATACGCACTTTGACGCGTTTGTATTCCCTTAAACATCTAACCTTTCTCACTAGATTCAATTGTTAAAGGCTTTTTACCAATCCTTAGATACTGATGAGCAGCAAACAGCATAAAACCTGAACCAACTGCGAGTTACTCGCAGGCTGTTCTGGTTTTATGCTGGTCGCATAAGCCATTTTCAATTTGCTTTGAGAGGGAAAGGGTTAGTGTAACTTTGTATTGTTCCTCATGAAAATTATAAAGTCATGGTCTCATCAGTGATTATCCAATATTCTCTGCAATAAGCAGATCGTAACTTTGCTGCCAACAAGCAATTAAAACCGAATTCAGCATATTTATTTCAAGTCATCCTGAAGCATGGAAACAGTGGCCTAATGTCAATCACATAAAATGCCTTATCTCTCTCAGATCGATTTTCTATAGCTTTACCAACATTAACGTAGCGGTACATGAAATATTAACTCAAATCCATGACAATTATTTTGGTCCTACCTCATTCTTTAGAATATTAAGTTTCAAATTATTTCTTAAAAATTAATTTGCCTAATTGACTTTAATTCCAACTTGAAAAGTATATACTAAATGTTAACCAAACAATTTTATGTCATTCCTATATCTACATGAGCCTTGATCTGGGAAAAAGGGGTTTAATGCATGTGCATAAAGAGTTGTCCCAGATTAGCCTGTCCAGTCTGCACAGGCTAATCAGGGATGACACTTTCTGCTTAAATTGTGTTTTCCCTTCTTAGAAAAAATCCTGGAAAGTGTTGTCCCTGATTAGCCTGTGTAGACTGGGACCACACTTTAAGCACATGCATCCAACCCCGTTTTCCCAGAGCCTGGCTCATAAATTTACCTCTTTCTGCAGCATAATATCAGTGGCTTTGTCACTCTACGACCGTTTGACCTTGTCCACATTTAACTGGGCTTATTGGATGTGCATAAAGTGTCATCCCAGATTAGCCTGTCTGCACAGGCTAATCAATGACGACACTTTCGGCTTTAACTGTTTTTCTAGTTTAAAAGTAGTCTCCTCTTATCCAAAATCCAGTTTACGCGGAAAGTGTTTCCCCGATTCCCACAAGCTAATCTGGGACGACACTTTACGCACATGCATAAAGCCCCGTTTTCCCAGAGCGCTGCTCAAAAATGTACCACAATAAAAACATTTCATGCAAGGTTTACCTCTTTCTGCAGCATGATGACCGTAGCTTTGTCCCCCTCCGACCGTTTGGCCTTGTCTGCGCGGAACTGCGTGAGGTCGATGGGTTTGCGGGGGTCAAGACCCAGGCGACCTCGTAGGTCCTCATTCTCGTCACAGAGGTCGTTGATCGCCATCTCTGACTTGTTGATGTACTTTGTCAGTTCCTCGATTTGCCTTGTATAATTGAGGTTGATACATCATAATTATAAAAAAAAAGTACCTATTTTTAAAGAAAAGTAATTATGGTTGGTACATCACTTTTTAAAGAAAATAATTATGGTTTGTGCATCACTTTCTTAAAGGAAAATAATTATGGTTTGTACATCCCTTTTTTTAAAGGAAAGTAATGGTTGGCACAATTTTTTTTTAAAAATCCTCAGAAAAGCTTCACAATGATATATATATATATATTTTTTTAAGTCTTTCTGCCAATGAAATAGACATCATTAAAGAAATCCAATATAAGTTTAAACAATTTATATCTTGGTTCCTTCTTGCAAATAGAAGATAATGTTTGATTGACATCATTTACTTTTATTTTTCAGACAGATAGGCAGAACAGACCTGGAAAACCATTCTTCCACCCGTGCAATCAAGTAGGCAACTTCATAGCACAATAAAATTCAACTGACTTAAAAAAAACACTTACGGAGATAACAGACACACAGTAACTGTAACTGTACTTACTTGTCTCTTATGCCAATCTGTTTCTTGCAATCCTTGATTTCTTGAACTGCCTCTGTCAGCCCATACTCGCCCTAGAATTGGACGCACACCATTATTTTACATACATATAAAAAAAGAACTTCTGAGTATATAATCCAACAAAAATCATGTCAGGTTTATTAAAGGAAATTTACACCTTTCACATAAAATGAAATTTTAAAATAACAAAATGATACATATAAAGACTATTAACCGTTCCAAATATTTTCAAAATTAACTATTTCACAATCAAAAACAAGTACTTGTAAAGTTAAAACAGGATCGAAAGTAATATTTGCTCAGTAAATTGGACAATAGATAACCATAAACCGTTCAACCTTTTTTTCAAAACTAACTTTTTCACAATAGAGTTAAAGAATTTGTAGAGTTCAAACAGGATCAAAAGTAATAATTGCCCTGTAACCTAGGCAATGGATAACCTCTCAAACATGGCCGAGAATATATCTGTCTACTTACAGCCTCATATTGCCTCATCCTCTCTAGTGCGTCAGTCAGTTCCTTGTCCTTTGCCTTGGCATCATTCTCAGCCTGGTCATGGGAGAAAGAGATTAATTTATATAAGCCTTGCTATGGGAAAACAGGGTTTAATGCATGTGCATAAAGTGTTGACCCAGATTAGCCTGTGAAGTCTGCTCAGGCTAACCAGGGACGACACTTTCGGACTTAACTGGATTTTTGTCAAAAGACTTCCTTTAAAAAAAAAACTCCATAAAAGCAGAAAGTATAGATGCTGATTAGCCTGTGCGGCCTACACATGCTAATCTTGAACGACACTTAACCCACATTCATTTAGCCATGTTTTCCAAGAACGATGCTCATATGTATCATAACTTTTAATTATGTATTAATCAGACACATCAAATTCGGAGATGAATTCAAACATATTATGATATAAGTTAACATCAAATACAGTTGTGTCAAGGTTTAGTGAAAACCTACTGTTTCTGATATGTTTTAAGGATACAACAGTTTACCTCAACCCTCGATGCACAATGATTAATGGTGACATCCAATAGAAGCAGACTAAGGAAGACATATCATTGTAATCAGCTTTACAAGATGTTTCCAATTTGACTTCAATCACCAGAAATATGTAACCTTGTGGATACAGACAAAATATAAATGCATAATACATTGCGGCCTATCTGGTACGTACCAGCCTGACATCTCTCTCAAACTCCTTATTCTTGTTCTGTTCATGCTCCACCTTCTCTTTCAGCTCTCGAATCACCAGCTGCTGCCTTTCCACTGCTGGGCCCTTTCCAGCTGTAAGTTTAATCAAGATGGAGTCATAAATACAGCCGCTAGAGCAGTTACAAGGTTTTTCTAAGATTTGACCTGGTGACCTAGTTTTTGGACGCATGTGTGTCAGATTCTACCTAGACTTAGGATTTTTTCCAAATAAATATTCTGACCAAGTTTTATCAAGATTTAGTCATAAATGTGGCCTCAAAGGTGTTAACAAAGTTTTTCTAAGATTTCACCACGTGGCCTCGTTTTTAGACGCACGTGACCCAGATCCAAACTATGCCTAGACATTGTCCAAATAAATATTTTCTGACCAAGTTTAATCAAGATTGAGACGAAAATGTGGCCTCTTGGTTACAAGGTTATTCTAAGATCTGACCTCGTGACCAATGTTTTGGACGCACATGACCCAGTTTCAAACTCAGCCTTGTTGTTGTCTCAGGTGAGCTAAAAGCATGGCTCCCAAACTCTTAAAATTTCTCAATAACATTAACTAAATTATGTAAAAATTTCTCTTATTCAGGCTACTTTTTTTCAATTGTATATAAAATCAATTGCAGCAAACAGAAATTTCTTAAGCCAAATTTGTAATTAGTAGCAAATCAGCTATTTTGGCAAATTGCACAGTAAGCACCGAGAAAAAAATATTAAGGACACTATCATTATAATAAATAATAAGCCTCACTTTTCTCCACCATGGCTTTCAGGTCCTCGAGCATGGCAGCGTTGTTGTCGATGTCGTCGGCGTACTGGCGTATCTGCTCGGCGAGCTCCTCTATTGTCTTGTCCTTCTCGCGTATGACCTTGGTGAGCGCGGCCACGGAGGCCTTGTCGCTGTCCATGTTGGCCGCTATCACCTGCTCGCGCAGACGGAATATCTGGTCCTGCTGCTGAAAGATTGTCTGGTCCTTGTCTTCCAGGATAAGCTGAATAGAATGGAATAGAATACAATTTATTTCAGATCATAGGGTCTCAAACCAGCAAAAAGGAAAATATTATAATTTCTGAAAAAAAAATTGTGCTTATTTCAAAATAGGCCATATCATGATTCGCTGCAGGTAGGGACACATTTTTGAGTGAATATGCCATGGAATGCAAAAGAAACAAGCGAATTTGTTGAATTGATACCCCCCACCAATTTCAAAATTATGTGACAAACGGACGGACGGAATGACAGACAACGCCATTTATATATCCCTTTGCCTGTGGCGGGGAATAATAAAAGACAGTTTAAATGTCATATTTATGAGGCAATTGAACTTTTATTAACATTTTTACACGTTTTGTGGATCAATGAAATGTGCCAAATGAGCATTTAATAGTATTTCATAGAAGATGTGTTACTCACTTTCCATTCCTCGATCTTGTTGTTGACCGCCACCATGATTTCATCGTCAGCGTCTGTCTTTGACGCCAACTGCTCTGTCAAATCAGCCACCTGTAAAATACACACAAGAACAAATATAAGTTAAAAAGCCAACTTTTATACATAAGTATGTCAAAGCAAGCTCCAACAAAAACATGCAACAGATTTATGATTCTTGAGCTGTAATCTAAGTTTTAGTGTTCATTCAAGCTTCAGCACCAAATCTTTCGTGCAAGTTGCTTGTTTACATTTTAAAATCCTAATAAATGTGAAAATAATGTTCAAAAAGATGGCTTAAAAACTATGAAGAACGCATTAAGTACAAAACATGATAGTTGATATTTATCATATTAATGCATGTGCACTAGCCTTGTTTCAAATTCTTGGTTTCATAAGGACGGATAAGTAACATTTTCTTGGTCTTAAGTATTTATATTTTTTTTAATCTGGCTTGCTTCCTCAAAAAGCTAATTTCAATGACTGCTTCATGTGTTCCAAGTTTACAGTACCTTGGATCTCAGAATCTCATTGTCCTCCCTGAGTTTATCCTGTACAGAGTCACTCTGCTGCAGTACAATCTGAAAGATAAGAAAATATTGAGTATGCTTTATGCCCCTTATTCTATCCGCAGAATATCAAGAAATACCAGTTTAATACGAAAGATTCAGCAAAATTTTATTCTTTTAAAATGCTTATATTTTTTCACATTTTTTGTATGGTTTGCTTCCTTTAAAATGTCTTCTAGGCATATTATCTAAACCTGGAAGGATCACCTAATTCTTACCAGACCTGTTTCAAGATTGGAAAATTAAAAACAAATGTCATTTATTATAAAAAGAATGTATACCTTATCGTTAACCAAGCAAAAAAACACTAATGACTAAGAAATATATTAAAAATATCATTTAATATCATTTCAGTTCGGGGCAATCAATCATCAATCAAAATTAATAAGTGTTTGTAATCTTTTCAAGACTGGACATCCGTGTATTACGACCATGGTTTTTTAAGTACATGTTGAGTTTTAAAGCATGAATGGCTCAGTGGTAGCACATCAGATATTGCTCCAAAAGGACCCGGGTTTAAACACCAGAACTGTGCGTGGGTAACTTGCAGACTGTTCAGGTTTTATGCTATTTGCTGCTCATCAGTATCTTAGGGTTGGAAATGAAGCCTAAAACCAGAATCTATTAAAAAAGGTATTTTATTTAGCCTTATTCTGGGAAATCTGGGCATAATGCATGTGCGTTAAGTGTCATCTAAGATTAGCCTATGCAGTCAGCACAGGCTAATCAGAGACGACAATTTCCGCATACACTACCTGTTTTCCCAGAACGAGGCTCGATTTAATTTGATTTTCTAAGGGACTATTTAAGGGGTTAAGGGTTAAGCTGATCCCTGACCTTGAACGTTTATCTCAAGTGTCTAATTAAGCGGATAACTGACCTTGAGCTTGGCGCAGTCTTCTGTTACTTTCTCCATCTCTGTGATGGCTGTGAGGAGTTTCTCATTGAGGTCCTCCACTTGCTTGTTCAGTATGTCACGCTCATCGGTTAGGTTCTGGAGTTTAATCAATATCGTCGAGTCATAAAATACAGGACAAACATAAAAAAAATAAAGTCCTAAAGTCACAAAATACAACCCAAAAGTGAAAGAAATGAAACAAATTCCAAAGGTGGTGATACTTGTCAAATCTTTAAAAACTCTTGCTTCTTCTGGGTTTTTTTCATAGTTAGGGTGAGTTTGACCTTTACATCAACCACCAATATTTAAACCCAAGCAGTCTCAAATAAAGGCTATCCTAGATAAAAAGAAGTTAAGTTTGAAATTCTATCGCTTGGTTAAAAGGTAGATCATATGCTTATTATTAACACAATTTTGCATAATACTAAAATAAATGCTGCAACAAAGTTCCAAAATCGCAACTTGCTTTAAACAAATCAGGATCCCTACCTAAAGTTCCTCAAGGGCTGAATGCATGTGCGTTAAGTGTCGTCCCAGATTAGCCTGTGAAATGTACACAGGCTTATCAGGGATGACACTTTCCGCTTACATGAAATTTTTCCTTTTATAGGGCAAACTTCAGGATTTAGAAAATCAGGACCCCTATCTGAAGTTCCACAATGGCTAAATATATGTGAATAAAGTGTCATCCCAGATGAGCCTGTGCAATCCACACAGGCTTATCTGGGACAACACTTTTCGCTTATAAGGAAAACTTCAGGATTCAGAAAATCAGGGTGCCTTCCTGAAGTTCCTCCATGGCTTAATTTATGTGCGCAAAGTGTCGTCCCAGATAAGCCTGTGCAGTCCGCACAGGCTTATCAGGGACAACAATTTCCGCTTATATGATTCAGAAAATCATTCGCCCTACCTGTAGTTCCTCCATGGCCTCAGAGAGGTCCTTGTTCTTCTTCTTCAGCTTGGTGACCATGTCGTTGTCACCTGAGTCAGGCATCTTCCTCTGAGACTGCAGCTGCAGCTTGTACTCTGTGATGTCCTGGCGCTGCTGGTCATTCTGCACAAGAAAACGGGGCTTATTGCATGTGCATAAAGTATCGTCACAGATTAGCCTGTGCAGTCCGCACAGGCTAATCAGGGAGGACACTTTCCCCTTTAATGGAAAAAATGTATTTGTTTAAAGGAAGTTTCTTCTTAACTCCATGATGTCCTGACGCTGCTGGTCATTCTGAATAAGAAAACGGGGTTTATTGCATGTGCGTTAAGTGTCATCCTAGATTAGCCTGTGCAGCCTGCACAAGCTAATCAGGGACGACACTTTCCGCTTAAATGCGGGAAAACAGTCTTTTAAAGGAAGTTTCTTCTTTACTCGGTGATATCCTGCCAATGCTGGTCATTCTGGACAAAACCACTTTTAAAGGTGAAACTCAGCCCAGAGTCTGTCCATCTTAATATTTATTTGTGCAGTGCTCTGGTAAAACCATACTTAATGCGTTTATATAAAGTGTCTTGTCAGATTAGTCTGTGCAGTCCGCAAAGGCTTATCAGGGATGACATTTTCCTTTTTTATTATTTTTTTATTTAAAGGAAGTTTCTTTTAAAACAAGAAATCCGGTCTGGGCGGAAAGTTTCATCCCTGATTAGCCTGTGTGGACTGCACAGGCTAGTTTTCCCAGAGCACTGCTCATATCATACATCAATAAAATACACATGAACATTTATTTGTGAAAAACAAGCGTGATGTACATAAAACTTCAGGGGACCATAACTCAGCCAAAAATATAACCATCATACCCTGCAGTCGATATGCACAATTTGAGTAATCAATTATGTCAAGTTTCTTCAAAATCTAATCAGGTGTTACCAAGAAAAAGAACACAAAAGGCAAGTTATCTAATAAATATCAAAGGGACATAACTGCCCAAAATATGCAGATTGTGACAGAAGAATACACGTCTACTTTAGCAGGGCTTAAGGCTACGGTATAAAGAGTTTCTATCTGGGACGGCACTTGACAGTGCGAACGTTCGTTTGACAAATGACAGCGGAAGCCCTGGCTTTTTTGTTCACCTTAAACAGTCATCACAGTCTTTATTAATAATTTCCTTCTTATTTTATCAGTTGCGTATATTCCAAACCAATGAGGTTTATCTAAACCCTGGAGTTTTAATCAAAACTGTTTCAATAGCAAAACAAAATATTTAAGAACCGCTCAACAATACGATGCTCATTGATTACCAGACAGTTGTTCTAAAAGTACTTCAATGACATTTTAATAACAAATGCCAAGCAGACTGTAAGATTGTGTACTTCATCATTTTATACGAGCCTCTCTCTGCAAAAAACGAGCTTAAGGCATGAGCGTAATGTGTCGTCCCAGATTAGTGCAGTCTGCAAAGGCTAATCAGGGAAAACACTTTCCGCCTAGACTGGATTTTTGTTTAAAAGAGACCTCCTTTAAACACAAAAAAATCAATAGAGCGGAAAGTGCCGTCCCTGATTAGCCTGTGCAGTTTATACAGGCTAATCTGGGACAACACTTTACACACACGCATTAAGCCCAGTTTTTCCAGAGAACGGCTCATATTTACTATATCAACATGTGACTTACATCCTCCCTGAGCTCCTTTAGCTGCTTCTCCACTTCTGCAATACGCTCACTGTACTGTAACAGACAAGAAATTAAACATTCAAAAATAGTTCTTTAGATTGATTGTCTTGATTGAAAACTCAATAATTCTTTACACTAGTTTTCTTCATAGAAAACTCAAATAAATTTGATCTAGTTGTTTTTGTATTTGAAAGTGTTTTTTTTTCATAACATTTTATTTCTGAAAAACATACATTTTAAAGTCATACAAACAAACATAAAGATTCGATAATTTTCGCTCTAAGAAATGTAATTTGTATTTGAAAGTGTTTTTTTTTCATAACATTTTATTTCTGAAAAACATTTTACAGTCATACAAACAAACATAAAGATTCGATAATTTTCGCTCTGTGATTAAATTGCCGGCTGTTCAGGTTTTATGCTGTTTGCAGTTCATCAGTACCTAAGGGTTCCAAATGTAGCCTTGTTAACTTGAATCTTTAAAAAAAAGTCTTTCATTAAATTTAATTTTCTCAGGGACTACAAATGGGTCAATAAGTGTATCTGAGAGGTTAACCCTTTGCATGCTGGGAAATTTGTCGTCTGCTAAAATGTTGTCTGCTAAATTTCTAAAATTAGCATTTTCTTCGATTTTTTTTCAAAAAATACTATCAGAATAGCAAACAGTTTGGATCCTGATGAGACGCCACGTTTTGTGGCGTCTCATCTGGATCCAAACTGTTTGCAAAGGCTTTCAAAATTCGGTTCCAGAGCTCAAAGGGTTAAAATAATCAGTTTTAAACCAAAGTTTGGTAATTGGCTGAACCACACTGAGTGCACATACCTTCTCTGCTGTCCTTCTCTCAGTGGCGAGCTCCTGTTTGAGATCCCTCATTTCCTGTTTCAGCTCCTCGTTCTGTTTGTCGAGGTCCTGCATCTCATCTCGGTACTTTCTGGCTGTCAGGGTGCCCCCGCCTGATGGCTCACCTCCATATTTCTGTGAGTTAGACAGTGGGACACATTTGAGAATTGGTGTAGGAAAACTGGGCTTAATGGATGTGCGCAAAGTGTCGTCCTGGATTAGCATAAGCAGTCTGCACTGGCTAATCAGGGACTACACTTTCTGCCTAAACTGGATTTTTGTTTAGAAGAGACTTCCAATTAAAGAAAAAATCTGTAAAAGCGGAAAGTGTTGTCACTGATAAGCCTTTGTGGACTGCGCATGCTAATCAATTGACATCCCTTATATTTATGAGTTCATAGAAAAAGCACTATTATTTTCATACTTGAACATCATGTTGAATTAATGAGCTTTGTTGAAATAATATTGCGTGAAACATTAAGCAAATTAAATAAAGTTACCATGAAAAATATAAACAATGCAAAAAAACTGGACTTGATATACGGGTAACAATTAGTAAATTACTAAATAATACGCAAAACTTTTTTTTTCCATGTTTTTATTGATCTGCAAATTCTTGAACAATTTTTATTGTTTTTTTTTTATTTAAAAAATTATTTTTGTATATTGATGTTTTTATTTTCTGCAAAATTCATATTTTATAAAATTAGCTATCCTTACAAACCTCTAAATCTTGTATTTTCTTTTCAAGATCTTTTCTTTCTTTGATGAATTCTTGCTCTGAAATTAAACAGAACAATACTTGAAACATATTTGAGACTAACTAAAATCATTATGCACAGCTGATCAATGTTAGTTTCTGCGATTAAAAGATGGACTAACTAATTCCAATAGATTAAGTTTAGAAACACATTTCCACACTTAAAGGCTGTAGGCTCACAACTCCAGAATAGTAGATGTTGCAGCAACAGTCATATTCATATTAAAGGCTGAAATGCTACTGTTTATTAGTTTATTAAATGCAAGATCTTAAACCAAGTTCAAGTACCAACTGTTTCCATTTGTATTTATAAAACTAATTGCAAATGAACTGTACGTTTCTGAAATAAAAGACCTGTAAAAGATAAAAGAAAAATGAATAAAATAACTGACTAAGTAACCATACAAGTTGGTTGTTAGAATGGAAGCTTGTTCATCTTAAATTGCATTACAATGTCAATATCCCACACAGCAGTGAATTATTATATAAGAAGGCCCTGTTTCTAAACCAAATTATCAGGTAATCTCTAAAATTATTACTTGCCTGACCTCCATTTTGCTGTACACTACATAATATTTAACTTCTTTAGCTTACACCTAGGTGCTTGACCAGAACTGTTCACCATACTAGAGGACCATTATTCTGGTTATTATTACTAGACTTCACCAGTATTCTGGGTATTATTAATTGACCTCATACAGTTTTACTGGCTCAAGTTTTGTCTGTGTTATGATGACTTCGGCTAAAGGGTCCTATTTTTTCGTTTCATCACCAATTGCACATTCACACAACCTCTTGCTACCTTTCTTCTTGTTTTGCTTGGTCTCCTTCTCAAGCTCATCCATCATGTCCTCCACCTGCTTGTTCCGGGAGGTCATGACCCCGCGGGACACCATAAACAGCTGCTTAAGCTTTCCGGCATCCTCGTCTTTTGGTTCATACTGGCAAACGGGAAGTCACAAAAACAGTAAAGTGTTCATTTTATTTCCCCCCCCCCCTCCTCATTCAGTCTTGCAAACTTGTGTGTGTTAAAGAATACTTAAAGTGAGATTAGTACTATTTTCATAGTGAGAGTGAGCAATTTAACAGTAAAGAACATTATGTTTATGTTAATAAATAGTTTTACTTTTATATTTACATAAACATTTCAATGTTTTCATAAATATATGCCACACTATTCTCAAAGTATTAATCTCTATGTAATACTCGCTATGTATTCTTTACTTATTATTCCGGCATATCCCAAGGGCCTTTTAGCACAGGGGCACCCCAGTGTGTAAATTTCCAAATATTATATTTTTTTGTTTGTTTTAGTCCTGGTTTAATTAACAAATTAATATTAATAAAGATCACATAAAACAAAATCAAACCCATTGTCAGATGTGGGCCTGTGCCACATTGCCTTAACAAAATTCTGTGATAAGGCCTGATAATTACTAATATGTCCTCACAATATTTTTTGAGTGGGAGGAAAATGTTACTCTATACATGAACCTTGCTTTATTTTTCACTATACATAAATCATGTTAAATTACTCACCTTTGACAAAGCATCGTAGAAGTAATCAGCCTGCTCATCATTCAGAGTGCCTGACTGCGCGGCTTCAACTTTTCCCCAATCAAGGGGCGCCATCTTTTACTGTGACAATCTACCTGGAAAAAATAAGTTCTTTGCTAATATACCATATTGGCAATCAAGATAAGTGTCATGTACGCAGCGGATCCTGACCAGTAAATTAAAAGTATCTATGCTAAGAATTACAGTCAGTCAACCAGTTTAGAATAACCTGGCAAAAAACGTTAATGCTTTTGACCACAATAATTTCTTTCGGGAGTTAGTGTCAATGTGAGAAGATGTAAAAATAAAGGGTAAAATTTATTTAGTATGGTAACAGGTTAGGCCAGACGGCATATGCAGTTTTTTGTCAAAAATAGCCAATTAAAGTTCACCTTTCGGAAAATTATTTAAAATCATTCAACTCACAGAATTAGTATTTCAAAACATTATCATGGCATTTGATTTCAATCAGCAAAATTTTTATTTGAAAATAATAAAGCCTTCTATTTCCATATGCACATTTCAAAACATAACTCATTCAATCAGTTCTGGTTAACGTTTTGCTGCATTTATCCCCCCTGTAAGCATAATACAAAAGCTTTCTTACTAAAACTTTGTTAATTTATTCCTTTACATAATGTATACCTAAGACACTTATCATTTTGTTTTGATTGGGGCATTATGGAAAATAAAATACAAATTAATCGGAACTGCTGATTTTCCGGAACTGGTTGACAAACTGTAACAGTTATTCAGTATGCTATTATCAGCAATATTATTCTGCAGTATTTTAAATAATTTAAAACAAAAGTAACAAAATCTAATAACAAGTCAATTTACTATTTAATTTATAGTTTAAAAAGTTATAAATTAACAAAGCATGTATTTCAAATCCTATTTTAAGATTTTCGAAAATGATTCTTTTTTATTGATTGCAAACACATAACACTTTGTTTTTTAATTAATTGTTTTTCTTTATAAGTGATCTCAAAATGAAAAGAGACAGGAATCTGTATTGCTTATTATCAGTTCCAATCTCATTCAAATCATCTGAAGTCTTATTCTTTTATACTATGTGCTTAATGATTCAGATGACCACATTATAGCTTATGATCAAGACAGATGACATTTCAGTAACCATTCAAATCGAAGCTTTTAGACTTTTAACAGCCTTTAATATACTTTTTGGTCCACCTAATAAGGATATAAAAAAAATGCAGATACATAACAAGATATTTTATTCTTTTGAAAATGGACATCTGCAAATTTAAAAGCAGACACCTGCAATTTAACTAAAATGTCAACCAAACATTGACTTCTAAAGTTCTTATGTCATGTTGTCAGATCCTAACAATGACAAACTATTGATCAAATGTTAGGTTTTAACAATTACATGATTAACGACACATTAGGGCTTCATTGCTATGGAAAAGGGGCCAGGAAATTGAATTGACCAGCAAAAAGCAACCAACAACAAGGTTCAATAAGTTGATTGTAACCAGGCTACGAAACTATCTTAAATTCACTTGAATTTATTATGTTACAGGAAATTGACACTTAATTATGAGACGTAGTGTGGATTTCGACCCTTGTAACAAGTAGAATCAACGATTAAGTCTCATTATTTGAACTAGTCAAACTGAAAACAAAAGCAAGTTCTGTCATGACATGAAATGATGAAGGGTCTCTGTTTTGAAACGTTTGTCAAATTTCGATTGCAATAAAATAGAACAAAATGAACTATTTCATTATTTTTGCCTACGAGACAACTTACGCAATGAAATGTATGTCTGAAAACCGTGTGTTTCCAAGTTGAAATTAGTTTATTATTTTTAAGTTCGGAATGTCCGCCATTTTTGTCAACATAAACACATTTGGTATACTTTTGTTATTTCCGTAATAAATTAAACAACGACTCACTCAACACAAGAAAATATTTGTTAGGTTACACACAGTACTAACTTCTTCAGTATATTCTTCGGCTTTCGATGTGGTCGACCATTGACATTTGATGAGGCGTATGTTCAACATTTGTGTGACGGATCGACATTGGACATTGGTAGACAGTTTCACAGAGACTCGGTTAGCTCCATTAAGTGGCGTGGTAGTATTTCCACTCCATTTCATGTTAAACAGGGCGTTCGTCAGGGTGGTGTGTTAAGTACGGACTTGTACAAGTGTTACGTTAATCCCTTGCTGAATAGTCTACAGGAGTCTGGTATGGGTTCGTCCATTGGTGATATTCGATGCGCCGCTAGTCCCTGTGCAGACGATATTTGTATATGTGCTACCTATGCAGCCGAGGCTCAAGCCTTGTTGAACACATCAGCTGAATTCGCCAACATGGAACTATATTTATTGCAGCCAGCTAAATCAGTACACATCAAAGTTAGTCATAAGCGTTCAAAATCTTCAAAAGACACTTTCGTAATGAACAACTGTGAACTTCCAACCGTTCAACGCGCAACCCATCTTGGCATTATACGAACTGAGTCACTGTCTGCGAATCAAAAGGAAAATGTAGAAGAAAACCTCAAGAAAGGACGTAGAGCTGCTTATAGTTTGTTTGGTAGGGGTTATCGTGGACATAACGGATTGAATATATCCACCATAGTGCACCTGTACTTGACCCACGTCACCCAAGTCTCGCTATACGGGCTAGAGCTACTACTTCCGACAGAAACTATGATCAACAAGCTAGAAACATTTCAAAGAAAATTTGTTAAACAAATACTTCAGCTGCCAGATAAAAAAGCAAACTGTGCAATTTACCTCATAACGGGGCTTCTCCCTATACAAGCACAAGTTCATATTCGTGCTCTCTCATTCCTATATAACATGTGTTCCTTGATGAAAACAGCATTGAAAAGCAGATTCTAATCAGACAAATTCATTTGAAAACCATTAACAGTAATAGTTGGGTAACTGAAATACGTAAACTCTTGTGGAAGTACGAGTTTGGTTCGCTCGAAGATATTGTTGAGGGCATGCCATCGAAATTCACATGGAAAACTAAGCTGTATAAAGCGGTGAATACATACTATTCGACCAAGGTCAACGGTCCCTTGAAGCTGCATTCAACTCTTACGTTCTTGTGTGACGAAGTATTCAGACAAGGGAAAGTGCTACCTATATTCGCTCCAGAATTCACAGCTAGAGACTCGGACCGTATGAAAGTTAAACTGCGTCTGGCAACTGGTACTTATTACCTACAATCTACACGTAAAAACTTCATCCAATTGATACGACATCGATCAGACTTGTCAATTGTGCCAGCAAGAAATAGAAACAACTAGTCATTTCCTCCTCGAGTGTTCATCATTGGACAATGTAAGACAATCTGTACTACCAGACATTGCACACCAGTGGAAGTATATCTCAAACAGTGATTTTAGCATATTAGATGCTGCTACCAAAACTCAAGTGATCATAAACTGTTGGCCGTTATTAGGCCAATTACTTAAGACTCCGAAGAATCCTGAACTTTATGTGTTTGAAAAGCACTGTAGCCGTTTGCTATTCGGTCTCGATTGCGCTAGAAAAGTATTATTGGCTGGCTTTGCACAACAATTACCATCCCGTACCAGTAGCTCTTCCTCTAAACATAAAAGACTGAACTGAACGAAAGTATAAATGGATTAGTCAACAAATGGTCTTACGAACGAAAATAAAAATACACATGTGCATCAACTGTTGAAGACTTCTATCTACTGTTTTACTATTTGCCAAATAGAGACAATTGTACTGCATTGTTTCATTTGTTGCTTTTTTGGAGTTACAAAAGCCCGTGATTAATATCATTATTGCGATATGATCCATTCAGTATTGGTATACAGCATATTATAATGAATTATAAGTGTTTTCGTATTTGTAGTTTTAACCAAATATACTCAAGATTATGCTCTAATTACAAACATATCGTAATCAGGAAGAGGCTAAAATGTTCCAAGATTGCAACTCAGATTTCGAAGACTGGAAATCCAAATGGTAGATGACCCGCTTCTAAACAACGCCAACCGGGTTTAGATCCTGATTGCGGCGCATTGTAAACTTATGTGGTAAAGGGAAATGACATGCGGCGTTTCCTCCGGCTAACCACCACAGCAAAAGATCACACCAAAATTGAATATCTTAGTTTAGATAAATACATCGACATTGCAGCTGTAATTAAAAATTCGCCCCAACTGACGTGAGTCTAGTAAGAACTGGAGCTCATATAATACAGAATATGGCGTGAAAGAACCCAATAAACTTTGTAGTACAAACGCAGCGACGACTTTAAGTGGTAAAATTTCTGTCAAGCAATGGGCTGATGATGTGTCCGACTTGCGACAAGGAGGTCCCTTGTTCGATCCCAACTCAGGGAGTTTTTTTTATAAAGATTGAATCAAATAAATCAAGTACTGGTTCTTAAATTAGAACGGACTCAATAGTGTCTATTTTAGCGAAATGCTAGGAAATAAAAAAGTTATAACTTAATTACATCTACCAGTGAGTACACAGATATGATACTTGCAAGTACTACAGGGACGCCCAGTGTACTAGGCTGAAGCACTCTTTAAGGGCATCGACAAATCTATCAAATGATTGACCGTACTATCCATCCCAAACCGCTCAGATCATCACTCGCTGGGAAAAAAGAATAAGTGGTTCCCAATGACCTTTTTCCACGTAATCGGACATCAATGCGCGCAAACAGTGCGCCAAACTGTGAACCAATTACCATCACGGACATCAGCCTTATCGGCTGTTCTCCAAAAATCAGTTGCAGCATTCCCTGTGCTCACATCTGTTTACAGTTTTTATCCGTATTAAATACTTATAGGTTAACAAGTCATTACGATTTTAATTTATTTATCGGTATCTATTAGGTGCGCATGCAATTTATTCATTACCTGCGCATCTGATAGTATTAGATTCGCACGAGACAGCTAAATAGTGCGCACGCGATAGTTGTTATGTGCGCAAGCAACAGGTTTACGTCCGCAAGCGATAGTTATTACGTGCGCATGCGATAGTTATTCTGTGTGCAAGCAACAGGTTAACGTCTGCATGCGATAGTTATTACGTGCGCACGCGATAGTTATTACGTAAGCATGCGATAGCTGACCGATATGGATCCGAGCATTTGGCGTGCACGTAATAGCTTTCGCTAGGCCACGTAATATCTATTGCGTGTTAACGTAATAACTATCGCATGCGGAAAGTTTAACTGCCGCGTGGACACGTGGTAAATATTGTGTGCGCCTGTAATACCTGCCTCAAAATAAAACGAAAACATGCGAAAACAACCGAATTTTCCCTAATATTACCCTGATGTTGATACCAAATTCAGCTATCGGTATATTGAAATGTAACAGAATATAAAAATTACCAAATGAAGACATGCAGTTTCATTTTGAGTTTGTCTTCATAACTGACGATAAGCAAGTAGAACGTTCCATTTGTGTTTGTGGTAAACAACTTTTCTATCAGAAAAACAACAACGCATTCCTTAACCGACATGCGTTAGAATGTGAATACCATCCTCACGCAGATACTTACAAACACATAGAACCGATAGTGGCAATAAAATAAGTTTAAACTAAATTAGTGATTCCATTAACAAACGGCCATGCTCGGTGGAAAGTTTTATTTCCGGATTATGAATTATGCATACGCTTAAAGAACAACAATAATGCACATACAGAGAAGCACATTTAATGCTATGGTTTTAAAACAAACTAAAACATGATTGCTGTTCAAGTGGCACATATACATGTTCAATTGTACATTCTACGTCCGTAAATGTAGTACCCACAAAATGTCAAACAGTATCTCGTGTAAAATGTTGGTATACTTAATGATATGCAACAAAAATGCATGAAACTTTGGTTGGCACAATGACATATTTATACATTTATTACAATTAAAACTCCATGTTTTATGACACTTATCGAATTGACAAATACAACCCAACAATTTGTATGGTGTTCTGAATTCTAGAATAATAAAAATGTATTCAATTGTCTGGCATGTCGAGATATAGCTGACCAACATCAACTTGACACTAAGGAAATCTATAAGCATTAATAACACTCTTCACTTCCACCCTATATTCATATTTGGTTTTGTTTGAGCAAGTATTTCACAGGTAAAATGCAACATTTTCATTCAGTTAGCGGGATAATTTTGTATCTATGTATCCTAATTTCAGTACACAAACTATTGTGTTTGTTATACCAGTACTTAAGTATTACCTGCGTTATGCAAAAATTGGTCTTATGCCATTTGCGGCCAGACAAGCACCAGCCCAGCCTGTTCATCAGCGCAGACTGGTGGGGAGCTACCCTATCCGCTAATGAGACTACGAAACCTTGAAAGACTTTATAGCGGACAGTGTAGCTCCTGACCAGATTGCGCAATCTGGCTGATTTTGGCTGGATATAGCATAAGACCCATTTTCGCATGACTCGTCTAATATATTCATAACGGTCAGTGTCAGGGAAATGTTGGTGAGGTATATTATACTAAAATTCACTCATAATTCAATGCTGTGCTCTGAAGTCCCTTATCGGATATTATTTTGAGTATCAAGGAATATATTTGTATAACAATTTTGTGCATCAAATACACCCTTGTTCAACAATATGTTGTACCGGTATATGTTCAGAATAACGCAATAAATTGAACATTTGTATTGCACGATTGATCTGGAGGAACTCTATTATTCAAGCATAAATGCCAGTATAATACAAAAATGTGAACCAAATGTTGATTATTTGCATTCTCGTAATCAAATTCAGAAGGGAAAATAAAAACCATAAAACACCTCAGCACTAAATCATAGTTCACAAACAACAATTACATTTTAGGCACAGAAATTAAATAAGAAATGTAAGCTTGGAAGCAACTGTATGCGCAGTCAAATTTCATAACTAATGTTGTCTACCGAACACAGATTTTGTATATATTCAACCAACATGTTAGAACAACTAATTGACAGAAAACTGGTTGGAAGTTTAAGGGAACAGTTTGACAGATTATGACTAAGGGAAATAATAGTCTACAACTAATTGTGTTTCATGTTCTATAAAAACTGATACTCCATATTGTTTATAGTTCAAAATGTCAAAATAAATGTGTGTGCAATGCCAAATGTTTGCAATTTTTTTATACTTTTGCTTCTAAGTAGCAATTACCTAGATGAATAATGCGTAAATAGCATGATTAATAAAACAAGTGGAAACAAGTATGTTTATGGCAACTAAAACAGCACAGCAATGAGAATATTTGGATAGATTCTACACACTCCAGTATCAACGTTTAGAGGAATGCAAAAGTGTGGAACTCCCCCAATTGAAACAGAAAATGAATTAAGAACACCTAAGTGGAAGAGGGAAGAGAACTTATCATAATTTAATCAAGATTTGTTAATGACTTATTATAATATTGACTAGCTAATTTCACAAACATGGCAAAAAGAAACATTTCAGATCACTTAATTGTGTAAAGCTAGAACAAGAAATCAAACATACAATAGTCATGATTTTTTAATTATTTATTTTTTTTACATAAAAACTCCTTGTACCTTACCGTCTATGTTTGTTTATTTTAATTTTTCAATATCTTTCATAAAATACGCAGAACAGTACATCTTAAGTATTTGATGATTCTTTCCGCATTTATATTATTTGTTCATGCATGCAACTTCCTGAAGGTAAATCATGTTTTGGAGACAGACACAAATTGTTTCTTTGTTGATATTTTTTACCCCGTCTTATAACAAAGGTCTATGCAAAATACATTTTTTTAACGCAAAAGTGGGACCCCGTCTTATAGTCAATGCCGTTTTATAATCGAAGAAATATGGTTACAACATATTTTAGGTTTGATGTCTTATTTTAGCTTAACATTATATTGGGTTTTATGTAAATTTATGCACAATAATGTAACAGAAACATGACCATGTCATAAAATTAAAATAAAATGAGATTATCAAAACGTAAACATTACGCATACCATAAAGCAGTATTTTAAAATACAATTTCTTGATTATTAGACTATCACAATACAAAAATTTCTAAGTCATTAACGTGCACTTGAGTAAAAACTTAAAACCAAATTTACAGCATGGATTTTAATATCTGATAATCACACAATGTTAAGTTACCTAATAGTTGTTTCATTCTTAATATATATTAAATGAAATGGAAGTTTTTAGTTCTATACATGTAGTTTCAACTCTTAAAGATAAATTCCTCAGTAACTTAAATTCTGGGTTTTGCTAGCCACGTTTATCAGCATGGGTATATATATATGGGCAAAAACATGTTGTTTTACAAGGCTTACTGCAAAATCCAAACAACTTAAATATACAACATCACAGGGAACATACAACTCAAAACTACAATAAATATAAGGAAAAACAGCGTGTTATATCAATCATCAGCATGTTTTGGCAAAATAAGAAGAATTTAAGGGAAAAAAAACAATTCTGAAAACAACAACATTGCAATTAATAATACTGAACAAACAATATTCAATAAATTCTGCTTTAAGATGTAAACTAAATTTCCAGCATTTTGAAATTGCTATCACCTACAAAGTTCATACCTAAAAGTACTGTAGGGAAATGAAAAAAAGCCATTTTAACAGATAAATAGCAATACAAAAACAGGCTAAATTGCAATACAAAACAGGCTAAATAACAATACAAAACAGGCAATTTAACGGTGGGCAAAATATATAAATTATTAACAATAATAAACAAATTAGAATAATGTGTGCTTTTTTTAAGGATGGCAATGATAAGGAAAATGCAAGGTAATTGTAAACAGAGCTGTTTGTAAAACATGCATGCTCCCCATATGGGCTGTCAGTTATAGTGGCAGCCATTGTGTGAATACGTTTTTTGTCACTGTGAACTTGACCTTTGACCTAGTGACTTGAAAATCAATAGGGGTCATCTGCGAGTCATGATCAATGTACCTATGAAGTTTCATGATCCTAGGCGTAAGCTTTCTTCAGTTATCATCCGGAAACCATTTTACTGTGTTGAGTCACCGTGACCTTGACCTTTGACCTACTAACCTGAAAATCAATAGGGGTCGTCTGCAAGTCATAATCAATGTACCTATGAAGTTTCATGATCCTTAACGTAAGCGTTCTTGAGTTATCATCCGGAAACCATTTTACTGTTTCGAGTCACTGTGACCTTGACCTTTGACCTAGTGACCTGAAAATCAATAGGGGTCATTTGCAAGTCATGATACATGATCCTAGGCGTATTAAAGCGTTCTTGAGTTATCATCCGGAAACCATTTAACTATTTAGAGTCACTGTGACCTTGACCTTTGACCTAGTGACTCGAAAATCAACAGGGGTCATCTGCGAGTCATGATCAATGGACCTATGAAGTTTCATGATCCTAGGCATAAGCGTTCTTGAGTTATCATCCGGAAACCATTTTACTATTTCTAGTCACTGTGACCTTACCTTTGACCTAGTGACCTCAAAATCAATAGTGGTTATCTGCCAGTCATGATCAATGTACCTATGAAGTTTCATGATCCTATGCCTAAGCGTTCTTGAGTTATCATCCGGAAACCATCTGGTGGACGGACGGACCGACCGACCTACCGACATGTGCAAAACAATATACCCCCTCTTCTTCGAAGGGGGGCATAATAAATACAACCATATACAAACCAGGCAAGTGAGTATATATTAAGCACAAATAATACCATAATTTCAATCAGCAACACATCTTTGCATTTAATAACTTGCACCAAATATAGCTGAGATAACAATGTTCTGATCATTTGCATTACTTTTTTTTTTAATTCAACAGATTTATCACAAATACTGTTTACATAATGATAATCAGACAGCTAAAATGAATTGGCTTCTTTGTTATATTTTAACCATACTTATAGATTGCAACTATTTATATTACAAGTGTTAACTGCATTTTTGGAAATAGCGATATGCCTATTGATGAGCGATATGCCCATTGAACTTGGCTTCCTTTTTAATGGTTAATGTTTACAATAGGACAGCATCAAAGTTAAAAGATTAATAATTCCTAAAGCAAATAATAAAAGTCACAAACCATTCATAATTGTGTCTGAATTTTCAATACGAGATTCTAAGCTATCAGAGCATCATATGAATCAACCAATTGTTATAAAAATTAAATTAGATTTCATTACTTTAATTATATAAGATAACTTATAATTTTTATCGACAAACCCATTCCCAAACACTTACTACTATATTTCTTCCAGTACATTTTCCATATTCAACTTTGCATCTGTAAATGCATGCAGTAAGTCTCAACTGCTTACTTTTTAGTTACCAGTACTATTATAGACATTGCTACAATTTAGGTCATTAGTAAACATAAAATGCTTTACAATAGTTCTTCAAAATTCAGATCACTTAATTAAATGTTGGCATGTTTAAAGTGTGATGTGTTAGGGTTTCTTATTTATTTCAAATTGAATAATGTTAAATAATGGGGTTTCTATTTAATTAAGCTTTTGTTATAGACATCATAGATTTGCAAGTACATACTTTTGATGGTAAGTTCATAGACAATGAAGCCTCAAGGATCAAATGCTGACATTGACGAAACATCAACATATAAGTAGGAAGTTAATTATGAAGGGAAACATAAAGAACATGTCTATCATCATGTAAGCTTTTTATCAAAGTGAAAAATGCAACAGCTTTTTTAATACAAATTTTGATTTTACTGATTTGATTATATTTTTATATTGTTTTGTCAACGAAATATAATGAATACAAAATATTACAGACTCATCTCTCCTTTATTGGGTTAAAGACAATATGTTACATGAGACAGAGTATTCTCAAGTGGATAATAAGTAAAGAATACATATAATTAACAAAATCTCAAACTGAATGTAAGGAAATTCCATGTTACCCTGTTCCTGATCTTAACAAAAGCCAATCAGAAAATAACAACAGTTGTTTAATGTTGGATGATAGGTACCACATGTATGACAATAAGGGTTAGTCTACATACTTAATACTTGTAGATAAAACATGCTTTTGTTAAAACAAATGTTTTTACATAAACAACCATTACTATCTTTAATGGACAGCTTTTAAAATTGCTCAAACTTGATGAACATTTTATTTATTATACATATACAAATGATCACATATAAAATGACTGAAATGGGGTCTAACCCTTGTCAGATAATTTCAGTAAGAATTGCAAGCATTATGTTACCATACCCTCAGCATTTCTTGTATAATTGTAAATTTCAAGGAAATGCACCATCACTTTGAGCATAAAATGAAATGGCACATCTAAATAAAGTACAACAATTTTGAACAACATTTATCACACGCCTTAATTCGATTTTAATCAAAAATAATTTCTCAACAGCATTTCCTCTCGGTTTCCTCCTCCTCCAAGTGTACATGCTCCTCAGGCCTTCGACTGAAACCGGGTTTAATTCCATCCCACCCATCTTCCATTTTCACCCTACCTTCTTCCAACAGTTTATACACCTCACGCGCCAGTACCTGGAATGCTTCCTCCACATTTTGACCGGTCTTTGCCGATGTTTCAATGTACTTGAGTCCATTCATTTGTGCAAACTGCTGGGCCTCCCTGTAAGAGACCTGTCTCTCAGAATCACTGTCTGCCTTTTGTCCTATGATCATATACACAGCTTGGTGGGGTTCTATATGAAATTTGGCTTCTCCCAGCCAGCTGGTAATGTTATCAAAACTTTGCCTTTTAGTGATATCAAATACTAGCATTATTCCGACTGAATTTCTGTAGTATGACCGGGTAATTGATCTGAAAATGGAAGAAAAAAATCATAGCGTCATTGTTGGTTTACATTTGATTTTTACTGATTAGTAAATAATGTTAATACATCAGATTTTAATAATGGCTGTTTTTCTTCTTCTTTATTATACTGTACAGTATCCCTCTCTGGGGCATTGTCATACAAGAATTTTTGCTTGTTTTATACCTTTACTTTATAATTAATTGTAACTGTAATTGGCAACCTTTAGATTTAAGCTCCCGTAACATTTGCATGAACATGTAATAAAATAAATCCCACATATTCTGGAGTTCAAATGTTATAAATTTGTAACAAATACTACTTCTACTACTTCCACTACTTCCACTACTACCACCACTACCACCACTACTATCACTACTACTACCACTACTACTACCACTACCACCACCACCACTACTACTACTACTACTACTTCTACTACTACTACTACTACTACTACTACTACTACTACTACTACTACTACAAACCATCAAAGTAACAGGACTATTCTTTAGATTGTGGCAGTATTGGAAGTTGTACGTGTATATGCCCTGAGATTGTAAAATTTATTAAAGACCACATCTTTCTAGCTACATGCTTAAATGCCATTTCATTCAGTTCAAAAGGTATACAATGGATAATTCACTTAAATTTTAGGAAATCTTATGACAAAAAGTGGCAGTAAATTACTCCCAACATTCGGTTAATGCAAGCCCTGAAGTAAGGTACAGTGACTTTAATAACCACTAAATAAATAATTTTTCTTAGATTTTAACTTTAAAATGGAACACTATTGCTAATTTGTATATTATTGCATCACAGTGCATGTGGTCATACCAAAACAACATGTGAGAGGCAGCCATGTTGAATAAATTAGGCCATCCCTCTTTGACATACACTCCCAGCTAAATAAGCCCCGACATCCCCTTTCATACTACCGACCCCATACCCACCTAAATCTCTCCTGCCCCGCGGTATCCCATAATTGCAACTTCACCCTGACACCATTTTTCACCTCCAACAGTCGGGCAAAGAAGTCCACCCCGACAGTTGGGTCGCACACTTCGTCGAATTTTCCATCTGTAAAATACTTCAGTAATGACGATTTTCCTACAGTGCTGTCCCCGATCAAAATGAGACGGAACTGATAATCGAATATTGGCTCAACCATTTTAACTTGTCATTTGCGTTTCAGCTTTTGTTATACGTAAATACTTGACCAATTAAAGATGTAAACAAACGCACTTCGCCTGTCAAATAAATATAACCTTACGATGAAAGCGACAGTTTAATTGGACAATTCCTTGTCCAGCATCAAGTATCAACCAATCAAACATCGCTTGACTAACATTGGTTCTGAATCCGGTGTAAGCATATTATCATACTCTGTTAAAAACGCATAGCCGGCGATACGTCACTAAATGCTTACATACAAATTAACGTTGTCCAGAATAGAAAAAAGGGAAATATTTAAAAAAAATGTTGACTATTTCTCTTATTGTGGATTAATATTTTCACAAAAATATTTTGTTGATCAAGCAAGGAGAGCAGTGTTTTCAATTATACACAAGCAAAAAAACTGTTTTTGCCTTGTGATATGCAATTAAATGTGTTTGCTTATATGGTTGATCCGATTCGATTGATCTGTGGTTTTTTAAGCTTAAAAATTAATATATAATTGATACTCAGACTTTAATCAAGCAGTACACTGGAATGCATGTAGTTTAGTCAACCTGGTGTTGGTCCACTTTCTTTTCAAATAAAAGGCAGAGAACTCACATAGATCTACTGGAGTAAAATTATAAATGCTTAACACGATACAATTTGTAAATTGTTATATAGCAGGTCCTACCATCTTTATATACATGCAAATATGACTTTTACTTGTTAAAAAATTGGATTGACCAGAAAGTTGAATCTATAACCATCTTAGTAAAACTAGCGAACTCTTTGGGGTCCATTCGCGCCTGAGGCTGCATATTATGAGAGGACCCGGAGTGTGTCCCAGCACTCCTACCTAATTAACTTACTAGATCCCCCAAAAATGGGATTTGCAATTTCCAGCTTTTGTATTTTAATGAAAGACATCTAATTTTGGAGTGGTCTTGTGCTGTGTGTGTTGTTGTTGTTGTTTTTTTTGTTTTTTTTTGTTTCGNGGCTGAGTATCCAGAGGAAACCTCACCTGTCCACTAACAAAGCTCATATGCGCCGGGAACGGGTATCGAACCCGGGTCGATATAGTAAGAAGCCTGTGTACCAACCACCGCGATAACCGGAAATCCAACCTTTTATCACATAATTTAGCTTTCTTTAAATCCTAAAATACCAGACTGACTTGCAGAAACATGTTTAAATTAGTATGTTGAATGATAAAAATCGGTCGGTCATACATAGCCACCAATAAATAAATTCGTACCTTGGTGCATTTGCCGTCACATTATGATCAAGTGCCCATCCACTGTTATTTAAGCGCGGACAGAATAACCGTTTGTCAGCGTATACAGTGAGCAAATGCGCAGCGGCAACAGTAATCTAACTAGATACAGTAATAGACCCTATATATGTTATGCCTTTTTGGAGAACCACTGAATCAACTTATGCAATAAATCTCGTTCACATTTTTTGAATACTTTACCAAAAGTTAAGGAGTGCGGCTAAGTACTCATACAACTACAAACGTGACATTTGTCCGACTAGTTTACGACGAAAACATGGCAACACAGCGTCGTACAATTAAGACAAACACCGGTATGCTCATCAATGAAACTATGTGTATGCAGTAAACTATCTTTTCAACAGCAAAACTCCCAATGCTTATATTCGACATTATTAAATTAATGATTTAGTTACCGAAGTCGCACATGACATTTTGATGAAGACAAACAAACCCACGTAACAAAATAGATAAAGATGTTGCCGTATCCAAGACTGTGCTCAAGTACAACCACTAAATTTGCCCTCACTGGGTCACTTATCACGAAGTTTGGTGCACTGATTGTTTGTTTTTCACGTATATATTCAAAGTTGCAAATTGTTTATAGTTATTGTGTAGACTGCGCACTAAGCAACTACAAGCATATAAAAAGCATCGTTCGAAATGAGAGTCGCGCTTCTCATTGCCGGAGTTATTATTGTTAACGCATTGGTAAGTGTTTTTGTATGTTACTGTGCGCATAGTTTTAGTAATGCCTCAAAATTGCAAACAATGACTTGTAATATCCATAAAAAATTTAAAAGTGTATTCCCTTTGATGAATGCTCAGTATAACGATCATTATTTCAAAACGTTTACAGATAGATATGTTAGTCTTGCTTTTAGTCGAGGAAGGACATATTTCATTACATTCAATAATTATTATAATTATACACGTATGTACTTTTTCCAAATTAATATAATATGACTATGACTTTAACAACATTATTCTGAATCTTTCTGTAAAACATCGTCAATTAAAAAAAAAAACAATTAAAAAACGTTTGTACCCTAAAACCTTAATGTAATCTTTTTATATATTGCGTGAATTTGTATCATACAGGTTGACATTTATCTCTATTTTGGTTTATTATCGACAACTTAAAAAAGAACATAAATATATATAGTGATTATTATATTGGAAGAAAAGTGTTTTAATCAGCATGAATTGACTAGAAATGTGTTATACCGACGTGTGTTTCATTTTCTTTAAGCTCGACGACGACATACCATGTGTAATTGACCGGAAGAACAACACGTGTCCGGCCGGCTACTGCTGCGTGCGCGACCACTTCCTGTTCTCCGAAATGCTCTGCCGGAGACTGGGAGAAACCGGAAGTCCATGCAGCATCCGGGCGACGGATTTTGAATGTCCGTGCGGCGACGGTTTGATATGTGACAGTAATATTGGGGGCCCAGGCCATGTACATTCACTCTTTGGACGCTGCCATAATAACGTTAGTCTCACTACAGCAAGTACGTCTGCGCCGGACGTTGGATCCACAATGCAAACCGCAACAACGCCGGAAATAGAGCCTACGAGCACTCTTAATTCTACGGAATCCAAAACGACTGGCTCTTTAGTACATGCGATTGTGGAATAAAAAATAATAATATGGAGAACATGCATGCATGATTAATTGAAACGCCTGTAACAGTGTGTTCTGTGTATGCAGTGAAATCAGTGCACTGCGTGTTGGATATGTTATCTCAATAAAACCATTATACACTTCTATTTGTCATGTTGCTTTTGGCAATACAGCTATTCTGCAATCAAAGCGCTGAAGGCACTGGACTTGTTGGTTATTGCATAATTTTAGACACAATTCAGTCTTTAAAATTAAGGAATCCATTTTAAAACCGCAAGTTTAAAATAAACGCATCCGATTCAAATGTATTGAGAGTGAGTCTAAACGCAAATGCCGGGATGTGTGTGCACTGTTGAGCAGCCTATAGATGTTATAGAGATATAGACAAAATAACAACATGTCCTTCTTTAGACTTTCTGAAAGCATAGAATATATGATGGCAATTGTATTATGAGAACCAGTTAATATAACATAACTCATTTACAATCACCATTTAATCAATATCGTTGGAATATCGAATACCTATTACACCACGAATAGAATTTCACGATGGAAATTCCCTTAACAGATCTTTTGATTTTTAATAGCATATACAATTTAAAAAATATACAATACGATCATCGATGAAAATAATAAAAAATAAATCTGCGAGCAAGACCTTTTACTCACAAATTAGGTAGTCATAAAAAAAGCGCTGTTGACGCGCACTTTGGTGTTCATGCATTTCTTGTTACCCTAGCAGTTCACACGGTGTCAACCAGTCTCCGACCTAAACATCGATATGGAACACTCATGCGCGTTTAATATTTAGATTTTTCATATTCGGTTTTAGCAATTTGTATTGTAATCAAGTCACATATACACTGTTTGTATTACAGACTTGCGTAAATGGGTCTTATGCTATATGCGGAAAGATTAGCTCCTGACACGCCAGCGCATCGGGGCAATGTGGTCAGGGGCTACCCTGTTCGCCAACGAGACCACGAATTGCACAGGCTGATCTGGAGCTACGCTGGCCGCATAGGACATACAGCCCAGTTTCGCATGCCGCGGTTCATATGTCAATAATTGTAAGATGATATAAAATCTTAAAAAAACAAACATACAACAAACAAACTAATAAGTTTGTGTTAACAATGGCATCATTTTAACTACTAACTACACAATTAAACAGAAAGCAATATAATTATAATGATGTACATGTATTTATACAAATCAAATAAGGACATTTCGCACATTTCCTGAATCCTATTTAAGGCATATGGAAAACCTGTTTAAAATTGTGTCAACAAGTTTAGTCATTTCGCGAAATTCCTGAAAATAAGAGGCATTTCGTGAAGTTCCTAAGTGAAACAATCATTTCACGAAAATCCTGAATCGTTGAGGATTTTTGTAAAATTCCTAATGTCACAGATTTACTGTTAAGCAACAACGTAGGTTTACGCAACTACACGTGTCATTACACAACTACAAATGTCTATTCACATCAACCAATAGCTTTTACACAAGTACATCTGACATTACACAACTACAAATATCTATACACATCAACCAATAGCTTTTACGCAAGAACATCTGTCATTACACAAATACAAATATCTATACACATCAACCAATAGCTTTTAGGCAAATACATCTGGCCTTACACAACTACAAATATCTATACACATCAACCAATAGCTTTTAGGCAAATACATCTGGCCTTACACAACTACAAATATCTATACACATCAACCAATAGCTTTTAGGCAAATACATCTGGCCTTACACAACTACAAATATCTATACACATCAACCAATAGCTTTTAGGCAAATACATCTGGCCTTACACAACTACAAATATCTATACACATCAACCAATAGCTTTTAGGCAAATACATCTGGCCTTACACAACTACAAATATCTATACACATCAACCAATAGCTTTTAGGCAAATACATCTGGCCTTACACAACTACAAATATCTATACACATCAACCAATAGCTTTTAGGCAAATACATCTGGCCTTACACAACTACAAATATCTATACACATCAACCAATAGCTTTTAGGCAAATACATCTGGCCTTACACAACTACAAATATCTATACACATCAACCAATAGCTTTTAGGCAAATACATCTGGCCTTACACAACTACAAATATCTATACACATCAACCAATAGCTTTTAGGCAAATACATCTGGCCTTACACAACTACAAATATCTATACACATCAACCAATAGCTTTTAGGCAAATACATCTGGCCTTACACAACTACAAATATCTATACACATCAACCAATAGCTTTTAGGCAAATACATCTGGCCTTACACAACTACAAATATCTATACACATCAACCAATAGCTTTTAGGCAAATACATCTGGCCTTACACAACTACAAATATCTATACACATCAACCAATAGCTTTTAGGCAAATACATCTGGCCTTACACAACTACAAATATCTATACACATCAACCAATAGCTTTTAGGCAAATACATCTGGCCTTACACAACTACAAATATCTATACACATCAACCAATAGCTTTTAGGCAAATACATCTGGCCTTACACAACTACAAATATCTATACACATCAACCAATAGCTTTTAGGCAAATACATCTGGCCTTACACAACTACAAATATCTATACACATCAACCAATAGCTTTTAGGCAAATACATCTGGCCTTACACAACTACAAATATCTATACACATCAACCAATAGCTNTAGGGATTTTTTTTTTGTCTTTCTGGTACTAGAATGGAGAAATGAACCGAAAAAACCCGAAATGGAACACATTTTTTTTTTTTTTGGCGACCCCAATAAAAAGTTGAGGGTCGGCGCCGATTCTGGAGACACGGTCGGGCGACCGGAAACGGACCTATTTTTTATTTGGCCTAAGCAGAAACAAATAGGTTTATACTACTATCAGTGACCTTACACAAATACATACATCTTTAAACAGCGAATATATTTAGTTACAGTACATCTGGCGTAATATACAGTGACAACAACAATGTAAACCATTATGTCACCACATAAATAAACTCTTTTATATAAATAGGACTTGTTCAAAATCGCAAATTACAATATGAAAAAGGTCGTAGACTCAAACAAGAATGTACGCATTATATATAAACATTCAAAATAATACTCCTAAACAAGGAAAATGTTACAAAATATATGTTTGTTTATAAATAATTATCAATTAAAATTGTTACATTTTCATGGTTTATTTAGCCAAAACGAGTATTACCGACATAGGGTTTTAATTTCGAGCTTTCGCTTCTAATGGTCACATGTTTCATTTTAATGTTTTTCCTTGTTATTATTTAAAATTATTCCAAATATGACAGTTTTGTTAGTAAATTCAGTTAAAGATATTTAGCAAAGAGATATGAAAATCTGTGGACAAGTACCTTTTAAATGTTTACTGCTCTTCTCAACTAACTTGGGGCATAGTCATATTAAGTACTATACTGGTACAGTTAAATGTATCCATTTAAACAGTGATGAACAAAAGTACTGACAGCTAGGCTTCGGGGTCCCTGACCCTGCTATGAATACAGGTCTACTCTGAAGTCTACTAAGTGCATACGGGCGCAGATCAAAAGCTGCCCCGATCCCGACCCGAGTGAATAATGAGTCATTAGGCTTGGAAATTGACACACTTCCCCCTTATCCAAGGCTTATCACTCCGTTCTATGGTCACACTAAGCGCCGTCACACCCTCATTCGATTCTGACGTTAAACAAACGATAAATATATTTACTTATCTGATTTATACTCCAAGATTGAATAAGATGAGAGATAAATGGCTCAACGCAATCTTAAGCCCCGATCCTACGACCGTATTTGTCAACGCATTAGCTATGGAGCGAGTGATTTTGATAATAATCCACGTCATTGTTCCTGTCCCATCAATAACAGATTGAAAACTTATTAAAATAACCGAATTTGGCTAATAGTTTACAGTCGTTTAATCAGATGCTATCAATTATTACCCAAACAGACGGGGCTCTAGTGACCTCATATACCACGAGACCCGACGGGAGTTCCTCGGTCGCCGGGTAATCGCCGCTGGCCAAACACTACAATAGATTGGGCACTTGGGCGGATGCATCGTCTGACGTATTGAGATTGATGAGACTAATCAGGGCACACTTAAAGGCTCGTACCGAAATATCACGGCTCCTTAGACTTTGAAAAGAGGACAGTTTTGAAATGCATACTAGTACATGTTTACAGCGCTATATATTGGTTCATCAACATTGGTGTTATAGGTGATATTACTTGTTTACCATTTGTTTAGATGTTTTTAAATCCTATACACTTTGTTATAGAATAATTCTATATTAAGGCATAATCATTAGTTACGAACATTCAAACAGGTATACGCGTTTTTTTGTTCTGTGTCAGTTCTTTGCTCTCATAAGCAAACAGTTATAAATAATTGTGTTTGTTTTGGGACAGTCATTTTATGATTGGGTTAAAATCGATTAATATTTTACAACATTTTAAACATCGTTGAAAAGTTATTTTAATAACGTCGCTACCAAAACGGATCTGTATCATTTCGCGAGATATTAATACAATTGTGTCTGTCCTTAATTGCATGACCTAAACAACAATCAGACAACGTTTATACCAATTTTGCGGTTTTATGGCAGTCATTGGAAGGTGTGGGTTATTGAATGACATTAGGAATACATCGACAGATATGTACACGGTTTTGCAATAAAGACATCGACCTGTATGGAAATACGGTGAAACATTGTCTAACAGTAATGTTTGAAAGAAATCATATGTCCTTTACGATTTTGTTTTACAAAATACAATTATTATTTTTATTAAGTACATATATTTACTCTCAATGTCTGGGTCAATATAAATTCTGGCATTTAAGGACCTTAATGCAAACGCAATAACACGATTGACCCTGCGTTTCTTTTAACTGGTTGAACGCATAAAACGAATGTTATCAGCCTGAAAAGAAGAAGGATTTCAACCTATTCGATTTTAAATTTCTTTGTTACAATTGATATCATTTGCCCGGTCGCTTGTCCGAAGGTCCTGCTTCTGGATCGAAACAAAGCTTTTTTTAAATTCAACAACTGGGTTCCGTTACACTAAATTAAAAACGTAATTCTGAGACGTACGCACGTTCGATTCAAATTTTATAGAATACTTTTTGTTTATTAATTTACTAAAATCTGTTCGTGGAATATATTTATTGAATAAGTAGACACTGTCAATTGCTTTGAACAGATTTCATTTTCAGTTCAGATTCTACAATTGAACTATGGCACCGCTCAGAGATTTAACTAGTTCCGAGCATAGCTCATATCAAATCTCTTGCGCCATTACACACCACGTGATGATGGGCATATATGATTTGTTTATCAGTATTTTGTACTTCTTCTCGTCATCGTATTCTCGCACTCTAGCATTGTCGTCATCGTATTCTCGCACTCGCGTCATCGTATTCTCGCACTCTCGTCATCGTATTCTAGCACTCTCGTCATCATATTCTCGCACTCTCGCCTTGTCGCCCTCTGGATTTTATTGTGTAACCACGATGGCCCTAACGGTATTCCGTAACATAGTATTACAAACACAGTTAAAGACGCAGGAGAGCGGTCGAAAACAAATTAAATTCGACTACCACTCAAAAATAAAAACGTGAGTGCACATAGTCTGTTTTAACGAGAACATCGCCAATGATAGCAAATTCGGCATAGAGCTTCATACTTATTATACATGAATGGGACGGTGTCCATTATGCAGTATTTCATAATACATTAACTGCATGTCATAAGGTAACACATGAAAGCATATGCAAACTAAATGGTTCGGAATTAGTCACTGGTCCATAAATGAAAACACGTGAATACAAACTGATAAGTATTACCGCATATCTGCAACATTCGTGCAGTCTTGTCAGGAGATACACTGTCAGCACTTAAATCACGAGAAGTTTCGTGGGCTCATAAGCGGACAAAAAGGTCCTGGCCAGACAGCGCGAATGTTCCAAAAATCAGTTATCATGGAGATAAATTAAAGTACAAATGAAAAACGCTCTTGTTGTATATTGATGTTTATTAGTAACTAAGTGAAAACGTTTCCTTTACTATAACTGTATACGGTTGCATAAATCGCATGGTTAAATAATGTCACCTGCCTGTAGGTGCAATGTGGTTTCCAAAATCTCATAATTGGGCGTGACTCGTTATTGCACGTTTTACAGGATTGCATGACGCAAGCAATTGAGCTTAGCTCTTTTAATATGGTTGCACGTTTCTCATGGTTGAACGTTTTATACCTTTAACGCGGTAACACGGTTCACACGGTCGCACGTTTAATATGATTTATCGTTTTAACACGGTTGCACGGTTCACAAGATTAAGCGTTATATACATAGTGCAATGGTTACACGTTGAACGTTGCTGCAAGTTTCACACGATTTAGCGTTTTTCTAAGTAAACACTGTTAGAGTTTCAGACGATTGAGCATTTTAGACATTTAATACGGTTGCAGCGGTTAAACGTTTAATATGGGTACACGTTTAAAACGACTGCACGTTTACAGCGATTGAGAATTGTACACATTTACACGTTAAACACGGTTGCGCATTTTACACGATTTATAGTTTTACACGTTAAACACTTTTTTTCACGTTTCGAACGGTTAACACTATTGATAGTTTTACAAAAAATGGCCGAACTTATTTACGCGGCTGTTGTGGCACATTATTGAACTCATTATGTGGATGATAGTTTCATATTTTCATGCGACTATTTATATATCGGGAGAGAAACCCCCTAGTTACTTCCAAATACTGGCACAACATATTTGCTTATCTCGAACGTTTACCTCTGATTAAAATACGTTTGCTGTATTGCATTAATTGATAAACCAATGAGCACTCATATGTGGAGACCTGCTTAAATATATGTTCAGACTTATCGGCAAACAGAAAATGACTTATCGTCTTTCTTTTGTTTATCATTGTGATTATGAGCCAACTGTCAACCATGCGACTGTCTGTCCTCTTTAACCCTTTGAGCGCTGGAACCGGATTTTGAAGGCCTTTGCAAACAGTTTGGATCCAGATGAGACGCCACAGAACGTGGCGTCTCATCAGGATCCAAACTGTTTGCTATTCTGATAGTATTCTTTGAAAAAAAATCAAAGAAAATGCTAATTTTAGAAATTTAGCAGACAACATTTTAGCAGACGACAAAATTCCCAGCATGCAAAGGGTTAATCATGATTGCAACCCCGCCTCTTCGAAATAAGTTGCATCCACCACATGATGCACGTCTGTCTATCTGTCTGTTCATGCATGATCAGGAAAAAGTGAGTGCATGATGACGATAACAAAACGAGCACGTGGATTTGTCACATAAGATTAGTAACGAGCTCTCCCTGTCGCGGAATAAATCTCGGTTAACATACTTAAATACGTTTAATCGCTTCTGCACTACTCTTGTCATTCGCAAACAGAATATAAGATAAGCTGATGTTTGGGCTGCCAATCAATTCTAAATCGATCACGGGGTATACCCTTTAGCATCGTGTATAATTGACATTCAAAATAAAGTAACTAGTCTATGAAGACGTAAAGTGCAATAATAATGTCGGCTTTAAAAGTTACGGTCGTTTTCTTTGTATTATTCGGACAGGTATTAACTAGGGTGAGTACATTGGTTTTTGGCTTCATTACCATTAAACAAAAATGATAAATGGACCCAATTTGAATCTAGCATTTATAATTACATGCAGATTCGCACGCAAGTAAATATACTTAATATGTTTTAACTTAATATACAATCAGGCCATGTATAGCTTAATACGTTTTGAATAATAATATATAAATTATACGAGAAAACAAAATATTACATTTACAGTGCAGTAAATTTATAACGCTGATATTTTTTAGAGAGCTATTTCTTACGGTACATGCGTATGTTTATATAAGTATGTATGTATTATCCACGCAATGATCGACAACGTTTAATATTGTAGTATTTCATGTTTTTATGGAAAAGAACTTTTTAGTTAAAACCTAAAACATACACAATAGTAGAACAAAATAATGTACTAAATCAACTGACACTTCAACAATTCAGTACGATCAGTACGGTTTCATGCATGTTTCAATAATAAGGCAATTGTTTGTTTCCACTAACATCACGAACAATAGGTTTGTTAGGTCGGCCAAGTTTTTTTTGTCGTTACAATTTTTTTTTAAATACACGCTATTTCCCCACTTCTATTTATTGAATATGTTCAAGCGAAGAAAACTTTATCGAAAACTCAACAGACAGACATACATAAAGACAGACAGACAGACAGTTTATTCAGACTTATACACCAATACATCGTCTACATACTTAAGTACACATTATTTTCATACATAACGTAAATATATATATATATATATATATATATATATATAACAACATAACATTATATAACATAAAATAGTCAATTCAGTATACACATACAAATAAACACAATCGAAGGCAAGAACACGTAAGTTATATCGAAGGGGTAATTAATTTATTAGACAGTAGTATTTAGGATCGTATTTCTTATAACTAAAGCTTCTTTGATATATTAAAATACATACGAAATTAATAATTTGTCACATGAAACAAATAACTCGTGGAATTTATATGCAGATGGGTTAATATAAAATACACGGCTAATATATATTTTCTTAAATAAGTGTAACAGATGCATAAATATATATACAATGGTATTCGTCGTCTAAAACGATTATTATGAACATATATGGAAATTTTAATTCTCAACAGTACATCGTGGGCTCCACGCAAGACTATCGTAACTCACTATATATTATATAGTGAGTTACAATAGTCTTGCGTGGAGCCCACGAACTGTTGTGCAGAGACCTTTTAATCTTACAAATAATAAGCCCAGACGTCTATCAAGTAAGTCCAAATATTCTTCCTTTTCCAAAGATGTTTTACAAACTTTAAACATTTCTAATACAGTACTGATATTCACTTAATCAAAAAATAAAATAAAATTATTAAAAAAAATCTACTTTTGAACTCGCTAACTAAACTATTTACTTGCACAGCGTTTGGATTTTGAAATAAATTTCCAAATCCATAATTATTTACGATGTTCATTTGAGACCCAATTTTTATTAGTTTTATAAAAATCGTTCAAATTTTTGTACATAATTTGCATTGCGATATTTTCTTTTTTAGAATGTAAGTCCAAAATAATTTAAACAAACATGTTTTCATACACATGCTTTCTATCTTCTTCTCCATAAACAGCAAAATTACATGTATTTATTTGAACCTTAAGGAATCTTTTGCAATTTCCTTACTGTATGCGTTCAATATCATCTGACTGTGAAACCCCGTACTTCTGAACAATAATTTTACATAGAACCCACAAAGGAGTCAAATATCTTACATATTATTTTTGTTTTATCTCAAAGTCGTTGCATTTAATAAATAATGTATTCAAGGCTTCAGGGCTTTGCAAACCAAATTTTGGTTTAATTAAAAACATCCTATATAATTCAACACTGTGTCTAAATAGTTAAAGTTATCAACAACTTCAATACTATTACCATTGTATGCCCATTTTTCGTTTTCTTTTAATCCTTCTCTCTTCCGAAATACCTGTGTTTTTTTCGTTTATGCAGTGTCAACATTATGGCCCAAAGAATTGCAGTATAAATATTAGTTATTTTAATGTGTTTGAACTTCAGCAGGTTAGTTGCCGAAAAAAAGCCATGTCATCAGCAAACAATGGTAAAATCAACGCAATATCAACTATATTTAAACCTGAGTTAATGTTATCTTGTAGGTAAAGTTCAAGTTCTTCAACAAATAAAGAAAAACATCGGCCATATTACCTCTCTTTGCCTCAGCCCAACCGTATCAATAAAATAATATAAGTAAGATGAACGTGATTTAACAGGTATACGAACAAATAAGTATTGTGGGCTGATGGAAACCGTGAAACAACTATTTTGTTACACCTAAGATCGGTATGGACACTATTGCCTTAATTTTTGGCTGCTATTTCTCGCCGAAAACGATCGACAACACCTTTCTTGGACTGCATGAGTTTGTAAGTGATTTCTGTAAAATATTCCAAAAAGTACCCAAACGTGTTTGATCTATTTGAATGTGATGTATTATAAACGAGATGCGTTGTTTCAAAGCTTATTAATGGATATCCATGTGATGCACGTTTAATGAGATGTCTTCACTAAAATGGGGCCAATGTACAAAAACTAGACTACCGGTAATCAATCGAAACTGCGGCCTGGTTATATCAATTAGTGGACTAACAACTGATAACTTAAAACACGTGTTACGGGGATGAAGTTCTGATTGTCTCGATGTTTGATACGTTAATGCTGAACTTCACAAGAAGGTGTCAATTTATCTGAATCAAAAGATTATTTGTCAAGAACAAGGGATATTATGACATTATCGATTCTGTTTAATATTAGGTTTGAACTAAGTGCTTCGGTCACAGGTTTACATAGTTGAACCAATTCAATAACTTAAACATGCACAATAGCACCGCCACTGCTACTGCTACTACTACCACTACCACTAACACTATTATTACTAAAATTAATGAAAGCAGTATCATAAGTAGCAGTATGATTTTGATTATCGACATGGTCAACAACATCCACATCACCACCACCATCCATAACAGAAGCAACATCACCATTGTCCTCTGTATCATTGGCCGCTGCAGCTTAAGCAAAAATCGCCATCATCGCAATCAAATTCATTGTACCATTAACAATAAAGTCAAGTTCGCGTAGTTCTACATTAATGTTCTCCTATGTACTCTATTTGCAGGCCACACTAGACCAGAACTGCATAATGAACGCCGACAAAAGCACGTGTCGGGAGGGCTACTGCTGTGTATGGGACGAGTTCCTGTCGACGCGAACCTACTGCCGGTTGTTCGGTCAGGCACAAGCACCCTGCAGCACACAACCGACCGATCTCGAGTGTCCATGTGTACAGGGCTTCCGGTGCGCTACAGACGTCGATGGGCATATTACGTCGCTGTTCGGGCGGTGCTACGCCATTCCAGCCAACACGACAGCAGCGCCTTCAACCTCTAGTAGCACGACAACATCCACTACTCCCACAATCCCAACTTCTGCGTCAACAACAACTACATCGACATCAACACAAACGACACCCACTCTAACAACGCAATTTTCGTCAACAACGACCACAACAACAGCTTCTACCACTCCCTTCCTTACTACTACAACTACAGAATTACCAACGACTTCGGTTTTGACAAATACTCCATTTTTAACTGAAATGTTCACAACAACAACCTTTACTGTGCCGACGAAAGCTGTCATAACCGAAGCATTGACGCCGGAAACTGTTACAGATCAAAGTTTGTCTGCTTCAACCGGAAATGAAGTTGTTACCCAGAAGGCAAGCGATCCTTTGAACATAATCGTTCCAATTGGATGATGTCGTTTGAAGAACAAAATATTTTGAAAGAATGCCATCAATGTAATTTAATCTTGTTATGTTTTTATACAATGAAACGCGAGATTCCAAAAATGTTGCCATAGCAAATTATTGAATCTTAAAAAAAGTTGCAACGATAAATGTATTACGTACATGTTAATACATTTTGATATTTTCTTAAGAATAAACGTTGTCTGTGTCTGTTTTTTTGGTGCTCAGGTGATCAATTTCGATCACCTCATCAACGGGGTCCGCCGTCGTACGGTTGCGGCGTGTGGTATGCGTCGTCAATTTTAAGCTCGTTACCACTCTAAGGACCACATGTTTCATCCTATCTTGATGACACTTCGTTCGAATGTTTATCTCGACAATATCTATGCCGAATTTGAATCTGGTTGACAAGCGTCCAAAAACTTTGTCAACAGGTTAAATCTTAGAAATACATTGTTACCACTCTAGATGCCACATTTATGACTCACTTACTCTTGACGAATCTTGGTCAAAAGGTTTATCTTGACAATTTCTTGGTCAACTATGAATCTGAATAACGTGCGTCCGAAACCTTAATCACCATATTCAAACTTAGAAAAAGATTTTTACCACTTTCGAAAACATGCATTACTCAGTCTTGATGACACTGAGTAAGAATGTTTATCTTGATATCTTATAGGCTGATTTTATATCTGGGTCAACTGAGTCCAAAAACAACGTCACCGAATCAAATCTTACAAGAACCTTATTACCACACTCTAGAGGCTACATTTATGACTCAATCTTGATGAAGAATACTCAGAATGTATATCAATCTTAATGAAATTTGACCAGAATGTTAATCTTGACAATATCTAGGTCGTGCATGACTCTTGGTCACGTGGGTCCGAAAACTAGTTCACCAGGTCAAATCTTAGGTAAACCTTATAACCATTCTAGAGGCCACCGGCATGACCCTAATCTTGACGAAACTTGGTCAGAATATTAATCTTAACAGTATCTATGTCTAGTTTGAATATGGGTCACATGCGTCCAAAAATTAAATCGCAGGATCAAATCTCAGATAACCTTGAGGCAGCCTGGTCAAGTTATAAATAATTGGTTTACCTCGAACTCAGATGATCGCCTAAGTCCTATCCTGACCCACTTGATATCAAAATATAAAATCGTTTACGAGATATAGTTTTGGCTTATCACACAAACTGTGTTCTTGAAGGCATGCATGACTTTCGGAAACTTTGTCAGAATGAAAATGCATATGTTGCGAACCAAACATTGTTCGTACTGAGGACTTTTTATTTGATTTGAAAATAAAAATTATATTTGAAATTTCTTTGTCTGATGTTTGTTTAAAAAAAAAAAGTTATATTGAGATTGCAAAATTCAAACGCAGAGTAAATGTGAAGTTGAAACAAATTAAATTAGATCTCTTTATGCGTTTTTTGTAATGTTCATCATATGCGATAGACAGAACAACCAATAACGAAATTCAAACTACATTTCTTTCCGATTTAATTCTTTTAAATTCACGACCGTAAATCACTGGCGCAACCGCTATTTGGAGATGCATTTATTACAAAGCCGACCGGATTAAAAAAAAAAACAAAGTAGAAATCTGAGATTATTAACTGGTAGATTTAATATGCGTTTCTTCAATATATGTCTCCTTAGTTTAAAAATCGGTCGCTGTAGTGCGATTCAGCGAAGATTTGCTCATTCACAAATGAACAGATCACAAAAATCGCAACGCATTCGGAAACGCGGTGACCTTTTTCAAACGTGACACGGTGAAATGTTAAAAAGCAAATCGATGATTTTGCAAATGTGATCTTGCTTAAACAAGAAAAGCAGTAAATCAGTAAATTTGATATACAGGTACCCAATATATTGATTATTCACCTATAATATTAATATAGATTATCATTTAACCGGAGAACACATAGAACACACAATACCACGAATAAGATGATCGCGGAAATGTATGACATACATACAAATGGGTAACATACGCAACTTCACACACGCAATTTTAGCAAACTCTTAAATAAAATGTAACTGCTAACCTTAGACAATCACTTCCATTAGGTAAAAATCTACGTCGACAAATTAAAAACCGCATCTACACATGAAAAAGGAAACTTATAAATTAATCCTGAAAAACAAAGAGAGAAACCAGGCATGGCCTATTGTTTTACTAATATAACAATCGTTTTCCATCCAAACTAAACAAAAGAACGACGAATAATATCAGCCCAATGTATTGACAACTTCACGACAATGGCGGATCAACACAACATATAATATTATTTATATTACATGTATATGAAAAGTAGTAGTTTTGATTGAAATCGTATAAAAATTAAAATATGTACATTGAAATGTATTTATTGTACATCGTCTCCACTGATAAACCAAATATAGCTTAGATAACACAAGTTTATATTAAAATATTGTGTTTTCCTATCAGTTAAACCAAACACTTGACCACATGCTGACCAGACTTACTTTCTCTTTAATAACTTTTTTTATCATGGCTTTTTTTCTGAACGATGTGCCTACATGTTAAGGAATGCTGTCTTGATATAAAAGTCATGGCCAATATTCATATTTAACAAAATACGACGCTCAAAAGAACGAAAATGTACACATTGTACAATAAATGTCAAAAATTCAGTCATTATTACTACATATGCATAAACTCGCTTAAATCCTCTACTGCAGCATCGTTAACGTTCACCCCTTGGTTAGTAACATAGTGTCTAAGATACACTGCTTGTTACAAATGCCTTGATAGCTAGTTTGCTTTTGCCCCTAAAGGTTTTTCGTTCACATCCAGGAAAAGGCAAACTTCTATGTTCATTTAATAATTATTTTTTCAAAATATTTTAGTTTTTCAAGTAAATACATTTAATGGCGTTTTAATGCTAAAATCTGTGAACAAGTCAAAGCTGTACTTTTTTATGGTTGCACAATTCACGCAGTTGTAGTGGAGCATGATTATACATGCCTAATAAGAGAGAAATGCACAGTGGCACAGACTGTGACGTTTAGAATCATTAACACTCAACACATGAATTTGCTAGATAAGATTAAATTCACTTGCTTTACCGATCGCGGACGGAATGATCCTCTGATCACCGACTTAAACAATCGCTTTTGCATTGCGTTTGACAATCATAAACAGCATATTAGATACGCTGATCTTTGGGCTGTTCCACTAAAATCTATATCGATCATATAGAATAACCGACAGCTAATATTAACTATATGAACACGTGAAGTGCAATAATGATGTTGGATTTAAAAGTGACATTGATTTGCTCTGTATTAACAGGTCTTGTATCAACTATGGTGAGTAAATTGAATATATAGTTATTTAAATAAAAGAATATTAATAAAAGGACTGACTGCCACATGTATAAATATATGCAGATTCTACTAATCGTGACTTTAGTGCAATTTGCTTTCTTTTCGGTATAAAGCTGTATTAATTATATTCAATTACTTAATATACAATCAAGGCGTGTATCGTATAATATCCATCGAAGAATACTTTTCATTATACTGGATAACGAATCACTTTACTATTGCATAAGCAACTTATATTGCTGATTATTAAAAAAAAATGTGTATTTGCGTTTTTTTATATAATGATGTATGCATTACTAAATGCAGTTACATAACTCAATAAAAATTAATAAATATTTGTGCATGATATAATCTGCGTCTTAAGGAATAAGTAGTTAGTATCCATCCTCATAGACGTCAACACTTGGATATCATCTGCGATAATATGCAAAAGAGTTCACACAAATTTACTTCATGTTGCATCCACGTTTTCAACTCCGCGAAGTAAAGCATCAAAGACTTGTGCTAATTTTGTCGAAAGGAAACATTTGGTTACCGTGCAAGTTTTGTAAAAAGTAACTTAAACGAAAATATATATTAAAATCAACAGCGTGCCATTTATTACTAAAATGGAATTCTTTAATTAAAACTTATTATAATGATCGGCATATATTCCTGTTAATTTGGTCGAAGTCACCTCATTCAATGCAAGGCACTTTGACATAATATTTGTGTACTTCGTCATCATAGAACGAATCATACGTTTACTTATCAGACCTTGTTTGGGGTATTTTGCATTAACAGAAATGGTCAGATAAATTTAGTGCATCATTATGTATTAAGCAATAGTAGAACGCCATTTTAAATGTGTCTGAGCTAGTTTTATCGATCATTAACGCTCCTTCCTGAGTTTCAAAAAAATCCCCGATGTATGTGTTAAAAAGAGTGATTTATCATCCGAATCAACACTGTTAAAAACCAAATTTTGTCAGTGAGCACTAGTTACACTAGAAAATATTGTTACGTGGGTTATTTGTCGATGTCGAAGTCACAAAATATAAAGAAGATCAAGAAATATTACATTCAGAGTTTAAGGTCATTGTTGAAAAGTATAGTTACCTATTCATTCTGAAATGTCAGATTTATGTAGTGATATATTTTATAAACTTGTGCATTTTATATCTAGTTTGTAGTCCATGTGCAGAACACACTGTCCAAGTGTATGTATCAAACCACTGAACATTTAATTATCTCTGCTAAGGGATGTTGATGCCGAAGATCGTTTAGAAAATTGAAAAGTTCGATTTCGGATCAGAAACATCAATGCCATGGTTTAAGTTTTAATTAAAGATCAGTATCATTGAAGTAGTTGTCTGTACACTTTGAACAAAAAGAATTTTAATAATGCTAAAATGCTACCCGCGTTATAGGTCAGTGCCTCTCTCATTATGACTTAACCAACACCTGTGCAGTTTCGATTTAATAATTGTTGAAATTACAAATATAATTACTTGCACACAGACTTACTGATAAATACACTTAAGTAGCATGTATCCTTGTTCACAAACCTTAACATGACTTGCATATCACGGTACCGAACTTAAGCGGATTTGGTTATTAGCTATAAAAGCATCCCGGTAAGCTTACTCGGTAGAGCACCCGCCTTGTAAGCGGGAGGTACCGGGTTCGAGTCTCGGACTGGTTACACATTTGAAGACACCCGGCGACATACAAAGGTAGTAAGAAAGTCGCAAATCTGTTATAATCACACGTTCGAAGAATAGTACCAAAGTCACTGACCACGCAATTACGCCAATTAATTGTGTGTGTGTGTGTTTTATAATTTGATACCTGTTGTAGAAACATAATTATGGAATGGTTACACAATACCTTAAACTGTATTTTCTTTGTTCCAAAACTTAATAAGGCTCATTTGCAGATCAAAGTTACAGTCAGTAAGCTCACACAAAGACCTCGAACACGTGTGTAATTTAAATTGAACACCTTTAGTAGGAACATAGATATGAGGTTGTCGCAACTTAACCTTAACGATTACGCATAGAATGAGTAGTATATATCGAACTTTTCGATAAATCTCGAGCTTTAACTGTTATCAAGAAATGCTAAATGCGGCGAATAATGTTTTGGTGGAATTTACATACCCAAAACATATATATCACCTTTTTTTCCAACTGTGCCAAAAGTACTTTAAACGGTAACATTTGTATTGTACAAAAGATTCACCTAGGACCAGTGTTTTTTTCAATGCCCTGTCGCGATGCGATGCACATGAACTTGACACTATTGTGACCCATGTACGAAAACTAGACCTCCGGTAATCACTCGAAATCGGTCCCGGGTTACAGCGATGACAGTGGTAATCTCTCTCTGATAACTTAAAATACATCTTTCGAGGATAAAGTTCTAACTATCTCGATGTTTGATACTTTAATTCTGCTCTTAACAAGTTGGTATCAATTTATTTGATTCAAGAGTTATTTTTTTTAAGAACTTGACGTGACAAATTATCGCTATGTTGAGGAAATGCTTCTTACACAGTTTTAATCAAGGTGACCTAGTGCAGTCACATGATTAAAAGAAATCTTGTGTACTTTGAAGAATTTTTCGATACATAAATTGAACATTTACTAGTTCTTTGTCATTAAATGCAATTAATTGAACATTCATATAGCATCATCAACAACAGCATCATCAGTATCATCATCATCATCATCATCACGCCATCGTCATTAGCCGCAGCAGCAGCTATATTAGCATGATATTATCATTATGGGCCGGAATCACCAACAGCAACACACACATCGACAACATCACTATCTTCATCAGCAGCATCATAATCGTCATTATGGACAGGTACAGGTGAATCAATAACAACATTATTATTATATAAATCACCACAATCACGTTCATTGCATCATTGACATTCGAATCTACTACCTGTTATACTATACTTAAATCATTATTTCTATTGTTCATTGTTTCCAGGCCATAATTGACCAGACTTGCATACCTAAGATCGAAAACACGTGTCCGAACGGCTACTGCTGCGTACAGGACGATTTCCTGTTGCGAAGCCACTGCAGGATGTTCGGTCAGGCAAAAGCGCCCTGCAGCACAAAACCAAGCGACTTCGAGTGTCCATGTGCACCAGGCTTACGTTGCGCTTCAGACCTCGAAGGGCATATTACGTCACTGTTCGGGCGGTGCTACACCATTCCAGCCAACACGACCGCCGCGCCAACAACCTCTAGTAGCACGATAACATCCACTTCTCCCACAAGTCCATCTACAGCGTCAACAACAACTACACCGACATCAACACAAACGACCCCCACTCTAACAAAGCAATCTTCGGCAACAACGACCACAACAACAGCTTCTACCACTCCCTTCCTTACTTCTACAACTACAGAATTACCAACGACTTCGGTTTTAACAAATACTCCATATTTAACTGAAATGTTCACAACAACAACTTTTCATGTGCCGACGAAAGCTGACATAACCGAAGCATTGACGCCGGAAACAGATCGAAGTTTGTCTGCTTAAACCGGAAATGAAGTTGTTACCCAGAAGGCAAGCGATCCTCTGAACATAATCGTTCCATTCCGATGATGTCGTTTGAAGAACACAAACATTTTGAAAGAATGCCATCAATGGTATTTAATGTTGTTGTGTTTTCATACAATGAAACTTGAGATTCAAGAAATGTTGCCATAGCACATTATTGAATCTTAAAAAAATGTTGAAACGATAAATGTATTACGTAAATGTTTATACATTTTGATATTTTGTTAAGAATAAACGTTGTCTGTGTGTGTTTTATAGTGCTCAGGTGATCAAATGCGATCACCTCATCCCCGGGGTCCGCCGTCGTACGGTTGCGGCGTGTAATAAGCGTCGTCAATTTTAAGCTCGTTACCACTCTAAGGACCACATGTTTAACACTGTAAAATATAACAATCTTTTACCATCCAAACTAAACAAAATAACGATGAATAATATCAGCACAATGTCACTACATATGCATTAAGTCGCTTAAAGGGGCCGTCCAACAGATGACACGAGTTTATATTAAAATATTGTGTTTTCCTATCAGTTAAACCAAACACATGACCACATGCTGACCAGACTTACTTTCCATTCAATAACTTTTTTATCATGGCGTTTTTTTCTGAACGATGTGCCTACATGTTAAGGAATGATTTCTTAATATAAAAGTCATGGCCAATATTCATATTAAACAAAATACGACGCTCAAAAGAACGAAAATGTACAAATTGTACAATAAATGTCAAACATTCAGTCATCATAACTACATATGCATTAAGTCGCTTAAAGGGGCCGTCCAACAGATTTTGGCATGTATTAAAGCTTGTCATTCAATTATTTTAATGCTTTATATTGATAAATTTAAACATTTGAACTAAAAATCTCCAGTTAAAAAAACAAAAACAAGAATACAATTTAAAAAAAGGAAAAAAAATAAATACCCTCAACAGGGCTCGAACCACTGACCCCTGGATTCCTGGAGTAAAAAGCTACCCGCCTGGACCACTCGACCATCCACGCTCATGTTTGTAGAGGATGTATTTTTTAGCTATATAAGCAATCCTCGTAGTTTCCCAAAATATCGTTTCGCGTCTATACGACGCTTTATCTTTGGACGGCCCCTTTAAATCCTCTACTGCAGCATCGTTATCGTTCACCCCTTGGTTAGTAATTTAGTGTTAAAGATACACTACTTGTTACAAATGCCTTGGCAGCTTGTTTGCTTTTGCTCCTTAAGGTTTTTCGTTCGAATCCAGGGAAAGGCAAACTTCTATGCTCATTTAATAATTATTTTTCTAAATATTTTAGTTTTGCAAGTAAATACATTTCATGGCATTTTAATGCGAAAATCTGTGAACAAGTCAAAGCTGTACTTTTTTATGGTTGCACAATTCACGCAGTTGTAGTGGAGCTTGAGTATACATGCCTGATAAGAGAGAAATGCACAGTGGCACAGACTGTGACGTTTAGAATCATTAAAACTCAACACATGAATTTGCTAGATAAGATTAAATTCACTTGCTTTAACTGTCGCGGACGAAATGAACCTCTGATCACAGACTTAAACAATCGCTTTTATATTCCGTTTGACAATCGTAATCAGCATATTAGATACGCTGATCTCCGGGCTGTTCCAATACAATCTAAATCGATCATATAGAATAACCGACAGCTTATATTAACTATATGAACACGTGAAGTGCAATAATGATGTTGGATTTAAAAGTGACATTGATTTGCTCGGTATTAACAGGTCTTGTACTAACTATGGTGAGTAAATTGAATAAATAGTTATTTAAATAAAAGAATATTAATAAAAGGACTGACTGCCATATGTATATTTATATGCAGATTCTACTTATCGTGACTTGAGTGCAATTTGCTTTCTTTTCGGTATAAAGCTGTATTAATTATATTCAATTACTTAATATAACTATCAAGACGTGTATCGTATTATATCAATCGAAGAATACTTTTCATTATACTGGATAACGAATCACTTTACTATTGCATAAGCAACTTATATTGCTGGTAATTAAAAAAAAAATGTGTATTTGCGTTTGTTTATATAATGATGTATGCATTACCAAATGCAATAACACAACTTACAAACAATTAATAAATATTTGTGCATGATATAATCTGCGTCTAAATGAATAAGTAGTCAGTATCCATCCTCCTTGTCGTCAACACTTGGATATCATCTGCGATAATTAACAAAACAGTTTACAAACATTTACTTCATGTTGCATCCACGTTTTCAACTCCGCGAAGTAAAGCATCAAAGACTTGTGCTAATTTTGTCGGAGGGAAACATTTTGTTACCGTACTAGTTTTGTAAAAAGTAAATTAAAAGTAAATACATATTCAAATCAACAGCGTGCCAGTTATTACTTTAATGGAATTCTTTAATTAAAACTTATCATAATTATCGGCATACAGTTCTGTTAATTTGGTCCATTACATCTCATTCAATGCAAGAAACGTTGACATAATATTTGTGTACTTCGTCATTATAGAACGAATCATACGTTTAATTATCAGAACTAGTTTTGGGGATTTTGCATTAACAGGAATGGTCAGGTAATGATTTTAGTGCATCATTATGTACCGAGTAAAAGTAGAACGGCATTTTAAATGTGTCTGAGCTAGTTTTATCGATCATTAACGCTCCTTCTTGAGTTTCAAAAATATCGCCGATGTATGTGTTAAATAGAGTGATTTATCAACCGAATCGACACTGTTAAAAAACAAAATCTTGCAAGTGAGCACAAGTTTCATTAGAAAATATTGTAACGTGGGTTATTTGTCGATGTCGAAGTTACAAAATATAAAGAATATCAAGAAATATTACAATCAGAGTTTCAAGTCATTTTATAAACTTGTCTATTTTATATTTAGTTTGTAGTCCATGCACAGAACACACTGTCCAAGTGTATGTATCAAACCACTGAACATTTAATTATCTCTGCTAGGGGATGTTGACGCCAAAAGATCGTTTAAAAAATTGAAAAGTTCGATTTTGGATTAGAAACATCAATGACATTGTTTAAATTTTAATTGAAGATCAGTAGTATTGAAATAATTGTCTGTACACTTTGAACAAAAAGAATTTTAATAATGCTAAAATGCTACCCGCGTTATAGGTCAGTGCCACTCTCATTATGACTTAACCGACACCTGTGCAGTTTCGATTTAATAATTGTTGAAGTTACAAATATAATAACTTGCACACAGACGTACTGATAAATAAACTGAAGTAGCATGTTTCCTTGTTCACAAACCTAAACATGACTTATATATCACGGTACCGAACTTAAGCGGAATTGGTGATTAGCTATAAAAGCAACCCGGTAAGCCTACTCGGTAGAGCACCCGCCTTGTAAGCGGTGGGTACCGGGTTCGAGTCTCGGACTTGTTACACACTTGAAGACACCCGGCGACAAACATAGGTAGTAAGAAAGTCCCAAATCTGTTATAATCACACGTCAGAAGAAGAGTACCATAGTCACTGACCACACAATAACGCCAATTATTTGTGTGTGTGTGTGTGTGTTTTAATTTGATACCTGTTGTAGAAACATAATTATGGAATGGTTACACAATACCTTAAACTGTATTTTCCTTGTACAAAAAACACAATAAGGCTCATTTGCAGATCAGAGTACCAGTAAGTGAGCTTACACAAAGACCTCGAACACATGTGCAATTTAAATTGAACACCTGTAGTAGGAACATAAATATGAGGTTGTTGCAACTTAACCTTAACGATTACGCATACTCATAGAATGAGTATTATATATCGAACTATTCGATAAATCTCGAGCTTTATCTGGTATCAAGAAATGCTAAATGCGGCGAATAATGTTTGGGTGGAATTTACATGCCCAAAACATCTGTATCACCTTTTTTCCAACTGTGCCAAAAGTACTTTAAACGGTTACATTTGTATTGTACAAAAGATTCACCTAGGACCAGTGGTTTTTTCAATGCCCTGTAGTGCATATTATGCGATGCACATGAACTTGACACTATTGTGACCCATGTACGAAAACTAGACCTCCGGTAATCACTCGAAATCGGTCCCGGGTTACAGCGATGACAGTGGTAATCTCTCCCTGATAACTTAAAATACATCTTTCGAGGATAAAGTTCTAACTATCTCGATGTTTGATACTTTAATTCTGCTCTTAACAAGTTGGTATCAATTTATTTGATTCAAGAGATTATTTTTTTAAGAACTTGACGTGACAAATTATCGCTATGTTGAGGAAATTCTTCTTACAGTTTTAATCAAGGTGACCTAGTGCAGTCACATGAATAAAAGTAATCTTGTGTACTTTGAAGAACTTTTTGATACATAAATTGAACATTTACTAGTTCTTAGTCATTAAATGCAATTAATTGAACATTCATATATCATCATCAACAACAGCATCATCAGTATCATCATCATCATCATCATCATCATCATCATCATCATCATCATCATCATCATCATCATCATCATCATCATCATCATCATCACGCCATCGTCATTAGCAGCAGCAGCAGCTATAGTAGCATGATAATATCATTATGGGCCAGAATCATCAACAGCAACACACACATCGACAACATCACTATCTTCATCAGCAGCATCATAATCGTCATTATGGACAGGTACAGGTGATTCAATTACAACATCATTATTATATAAATCACCACAATCACGTTCATTGCATCATTGACATTCGAATCTACTACATGTTATACTATACTAAAATCATTATTTCTATTGTTCATTGTTTCCAGGCCATAATTGACCAGACTTGCATACCTAAGATCGAAAACACGTGTCCGAACGGCTACTGCTGCGTACGGGACGATTTCCTGTTGCGAAGCCACTGCAGGATGTTCGGTCAGGAACTAGCGCCCTGCAGCACAAAACCAAGCGACTTCGAGTGTCCGTGTGCACCAGGCTTACGTTGCGCTTCAGACCTCGAGGGGCACATTACGTCACTGTTCGGGCGGTGCTACGCCATTCCAGCCAACACGACCGCCGCGCAAACAACCTCTAGTAGCACGACAACATCCACTACTCCCACAAGTCCAACTACAGCGTCAACAACAACTTCACCACCATCAACACAAACGACACCCACTCTAACAACGCAATCTTCGGCAACAACGACCACAACAACAGCTTCTACTGCTCCCTTCCTTACTAATACAACTACAGAATTACCAACGACTTCGGTATTGACACATACATTTTTAACTGAAATTTTCACAACAACAACTTTTCATGTGCCGACGAAAGCTGACATAACCGCAGCATTGACGCCGGAAACAGATCAAAGTTTGTCTGCTTCAACCGGAAATGAAGTTGTTACCCAGAAGGCAAGCGATCCTCTGAACATAATCGTTCCATTCCGATGATGTCGTTTGAAGAACAAAACATTTTAAAGGAATAGCATCAATTTTATTTAATGTTGTTTTGTTTTCATACAATGAAACGCGAGATTCAAGCAAATTATTGAATCTTAAAAAAATGTTGAAACGATAATTGTATTACGTCCATGTTTATACATTTTGATATTTTTGTTTAGAATACACGTTTTCTGTGTCTGATTTTAGTGCTCATTTGAGCAATTGCGATCAACTCATCTCCGGGTTCCGCCGTCGTGCGGTGTGCGGCGTGTGGTATGAGTGGTCAATTTTTAGCTCGTTACCACTCTAGAGACCACATATTTCATCCAATCTTGATGAAACTTAGCCCGAATGTTTATATCGACAATATCTAGGCCGAACTTGAATCTGGTTGACAAGCGTCCAAAACCTTTGTCACCGGATTAAATCTTAGAACATAACCTTGTTACCAATCTAGAAGCCACATTTATGTCTCTTGATGAATCTTGGTCAAAAGGTTTACCTTGCCAATTTCTTGGTCAAGTATGAATCCTTAATCACCAGATCGAAACTTAAAAAAAGATTGTAACCACTTTTGAAAATATGCATGACTCAGTCTTGATGACATTTGGCAAGAATGTTTATCTTGATATCTTATAGGCTGATTTTATATCTGAGACCAAAAACAACGTACCGGATCAAATCGTACAAAAAACTTATTACCATACACTCTAGAGGCCACATTTATGACTCAATCTTGGTGAATATTACTCAGAATGTATATCAATCTTAATGAAATTTGGTAAAAATGTTTATCTTTACCAAATCTAGGTCGTGCACGAATCTTGGTCACGTGCGCCCAAAAAATAATTCACCAGGTCAAATATTGACGAAAATTGGTCATAATATTTATCTTTAAAGTTTCTATGTATAGTTTGAATATGGTTCGCATGCGTTCAAAAACTAGGTCACAGGATCAAATCTCAGATAAGCTTGATACTACTATAGAGGCAACATTAATAAATATTTCTTGATTAAACTTGGTTGGAATGATATTTTTGGCAAGCATAGACCTTTCACGCGTGTTCAAACATAGGTCACCTGGTCAAGTTTTAAGAATTGGTTTACCTAAAACTCTGGTGATCGCTTATGTCCAAGTATGGCCCACTTGGTTTCAAAATATTCATCTAAATCGTTTACGACAAATAGGTTTGGCCTAATCACACATACTGTGGTCTTGAAGGCATGCATGACTTTTGGAAACTTTGTGAGAATGAAAATGCTTATGTTGCGAACCATGCATAGTTTGTAAACTTTGTACTGAGGACCATTTTTTATTTGATTTAAAAATAAAAAGTTATATTTGAAATTTCTTTGTCTGATTTTTGTTTAAAATTAAAAAAGTTATATTGAGATTGCAAAATTCAAACGCAGAGTAAATGTGAAGTTGAATAAAATTTCATTAGATATATGGATGTGCGATTTGTTGTTTTGCAATGGTCATCATAAGGGATAGAAAGCCATACAAACACGAGATTTTGTGAAACAAAAATAGCTTAGGAAGAAAAAAAATCTTCGCTTATTAAAACGTGTGTCTGACAAAAAGTACATAAGTCAGGTCGCCAATAACGGAACCCTAACAACATTTCTTTCCGATTTAATCTTTTAAATACACGGCCGTTAATCACTTGCGCCACCTCTTGTTGGAGATGCGTTTATTAACAAGTCGATGATACTTCCGAGGTGGTGCTTGGGACAGGACGTTTAAAAAAAAGAGTAAAATTCTAGGATGAGTAGATCTAACTGATATTTTTAATATGAGTTTCTTCAACATATGTCTCCTGAGTTAAAAATCGGACGATGAAGTGCGATTCAGTGAAGATTGACTAATTCAAAATAAACAGAACAATGCAATCACAACGAATTAGGAAACGTGTGGACCTTTTAAACATGTGACACAGTGGAACGTTAAACAACAAAATTATTATTTTGCCAATGTGATCTCGCTTGAACATGAAAAGCAGTTAATCAGTCAAATTTGATATTCCCAATATATTGATTATTTACCTATAAAATTAATATATGGATTAGACTATTACCGGAGAACACATTGAAAATACAATACTACTAATAAGATAGTCGCGGAAATGTATGACAAACACGCAAATGTGTAACATAATTTAACATAAGCAACTTCACACACACACTTTTAGCATACACTGCAATAAAATGCTACTGCTAACCTTAGACAATCATTCTATTGGGTAAAGATCCACGTCGACAAATTAAAAACCACATCTACAAAACACAAATGAAAAAAGGAAATTAAGAAATTAATCCTGAACAACATAGGGAGAAAACCAGGCCAATTTATTACAATGATAACAATCTGTGTACCATCCAAACCAGAGACGTAGATCTCTTATAAAAATAACGATATACAATAAATAAATTGTAATATACATATTTTAATTTTAATTTGATTCTCCTCAAAACTACTTTAACTACTTTACACATAATATAAATAATAATATGTGTTGTGTTGATCAGCCATCGTGGTGATATTGACTGTTGGGCTAATATTATTCATGTTGCAATTAGTATGCATATATAGCAAACTATCTGGTCATTTATCGGACCAATATAATGTGTACAATCGACATCATTTTATGTTGATATACGTCTTAATGAAAGGACTAAATCGAAATAGAATTATTCACGATCATATCTCAGAGAAAACACATAACTGCGAAATCGGGCCTATATCGACGCTTTATCGGCATTCACTTTAGGTACTACCATCATGCAGCCAACATCGGGACGATATGGGCATGTATGCTGGGATATGGCATCGAACAATTTCTTTCAAACTATACAAGATGTTGAAATAATAAATACGTACATTTTTTTCAAAAAAAGGTGCAGCCAATGAAAGGAGATGGCGCTAACGCAAGTTGTATTATTCGACAGTCATATCACAACTATCAGAGGACTACTGCCATCCTTATTTACATAGCTACTTTATTTCGAAACGCACATTTTTAACAGATAAAGTCTCTAGTAATTGAATACATTTGATCCCTTCAGAATGTTCAGTTATGCTTATTAGAAGATGTAAAACGATATAGAAGCGAAATGTTTGGACTTATAAGTCTTGGCCCAGATATATTTGACAAGTGTTTAATACGACGTAGATTTTGCAAATCCTGGTATCATACGAAAGTTTAGTTATTGGAAAACATAAATTATGAGATTTCATGGAAAACCTTACCTTGAAACGAATGCCCAGACTGCTGCGTATAGAGAAATTGCTGTTTTGGTACAATTAAATTGCGCAATGTCAGGAATATGTGTCCCCACAGTGTACTGATGTTGATGAATTATTATGAACAAAAGTTTTTTTTAGTTTAATCATACACGGTTGAATATATCGCATGGTTACATGTTATATGGTTTAATATGTCTTCTGGATGCAGGTGCAATGTGGTTTTCTATTTCCTCTTAGTTGGAAGGGTTTCGGAATTATGTGGTCCACAAGGCAGAACGTTTTACAGGGTTGTGATTGCACTATTCCAGAGGTTACTCGGTGTATACCGCTGCAAATTTCACACCATTAAGAGATTTTAACGTTCAAATAGTTGCACTTATCACATGATTGAGCTTTTTAAACGTTTATTACGGTTACACGTGTAACACGATTCTACGATGTATCGTCTTAAATGGACTGTCCACGAATGACGAAAAAAGAAAAGTTCTAAAATACCGTATTTTTTTTTACAATTATTAGTTTATATTGATTAAAATATCACGACTAGTATATTACATTGCTTGAAAAAGTTCATATTTTCAGTATATTCCGTAATAAAATTTCGCGATGTTAAATCGAAAGTACATCGCAAAAATAGGTGACATAACGATATACACACTATACATAACGCAAGTAGATTGATCATTTTATATATAATATATATACAATTCACTACGCATGCACATTTTGCATTCCTGGGTTTACTACGTGACGAGGATGATCAATCTACTTGCGTTATGTATAGTTAACTTGTAGTTACCTGGTAGACATACCCAGTAAAATTTATTACCGAATATACTAAAAATATGAAAACTTAACAACTTTTTTCAAGTAATGTAATATACCAGTCGTGATATTTTAATCAATATAAAGTAATGTTATATACCAGTCGCGATATTTTTATCAATATAAACTTATAATTGTAAAAAATACGGTATTTAAGAACTTTTCTTTTTTTGTCATTCGTGGTTGACAGTCCCTTTAAACATTAAACACGTTTTAGGGTTTTACACTACAACACTGTATTCACAGTTCAGTAAAATAATTAATGGTTAAATATTATTTTATTGAAAATAAAGAATGTATGCAATGTATTTAATTAATCAAAACAACTTTACTTAATAAGAAGAATGTTCGACATGTTGCCTCATTTACTATGAATCAGTAGGGTTTAGGCGAGACTTCGTTGTCTATTAAGCGGATTTTTGTTAATATATTCACATTTTTTATTAATTTAAAGTCTTTTTTATAACTATAGACATTTAGATTACGATTAATGCACACGTACGTTTATTCAAAACTGGTTTCGCACACTCATGTTTTTATCAATGTGACAGTTCATTTAACGGAAAACTGTTTATTCACAAAATATTGCTTTACCTAATAAATAAAGATAAATCAATTGCAAGCTTTTTATTTATTAAAAAATTAGATAAATATGCTTTTACGGATTTAAAGTAGTCGTAGTCTTTGTTGTTCCATGATTTGTTATAGGAGTAGTAAATAGTATAAGAAATGCAAGGCTTACAAGTTACACTGCACATCACATGCAGAAACATAGTAATTATTGGACGTACATGAGGTTTGTCGGTGGTTTTATTTACTCTTTATTTTTATAATAATTTGCTTCAAGAAAATGTAATATTTACGGTTTCACTTACCCTTTTGATACTAAATATTGTTTTTCATGTTTTTTTTTTATAAAGAGTATCATGATATTAATAACTACTGTTGATATGAGCTCACATACACCATTGTTCCTATCTGTTTTATATGCAAGAGATTTCATTTTTTTTTCTTCTAAGCGAACAAATTTACAAAGTTTCCGTCGAGCTATGTCACAAAAAATACCCAGAAAGGTGTTAACTTCAACAAAAACTGTATTTAATATGAAAAAAATGAACGATATCACTAGTAAGCTTTAACGGATTCTGGTGTAATATTATTAGTTACACTGATAGTAACTGATGGTGTATGGGATATACACCCTCAGTAATGTCATACCATACGAGAGCGAAGCCATCAGTTACTAACAGTGTAACGATTATATCTTACCGACTACCTTCATATAATATATAATATATAATATTATTATATATTTATATATATATTATTATATATTATTATATATGATATATTATACATTAGATATTATAATTTAGATTTTATATATTATATATGTTATACCTTATAGGTTCCCCGTCCATATGCATACACATGATGTAAAAACAAGACTTATCTAGCATTTTTTTTTACAGACGTCATTTATTAACGTTGTGGGGTATGGAAATTACTCAGTGTGTATGGAATATACACCATGGGCACGTGACCGATCTAAGCCAATCGAATATGGTCATTTTTGTAGGAGGTGAGATATTGCAATATACTGGTGCAATTCAAACGGCTTAAACTATTAAAAAATTGTATATTCATAAAACGTTTCAAATATTTGCACATATTTCTTCTTCAACAAATCTAACTGAAATATAGCTTCGATAACACGAGTTTTTATTAAAATATCGTGTTTTTCTACCAGTATAACTATACACTTATCCGCATGCAGACCAATTTTGCCTTTAATAACTTTTTATCATTGCATTTATCTCAGAACAGCAATTGTCTGCATTTAAAGGAATAATCTCGTGATAGAACGGGCCATTGTCACATTTCGTATGTTACACAATACAACACTCATCTGAACGGAAAAGTACCAATTGTAAAATAAATGTAAACACACATTTGCCATCTTTATACTACAGAGACAGCAACTCGCTTAAAACCTACTGATGCATCGTTAAAGTTCATCCCAGGAACTGGGATTCAATTCATTGAAAGGTAACATAGTGTTTAATGCTTCAAGGCGGTGACCCCAGCGTTATTCTTATTTGTGTTTATGTTGTTTTGTATTGTGCTGTATTGTGCTGTTTTGTACTGTTTCGGCAATCGGTCACTTGCCATAAATAAAGGACCAACTAATTGTTTATAATAAGATTTCAATACTGCTCCAGCAGCTGGAGTTTCACTTCTTTATATTGTTAATGTTTACTTACGCTACGCTTTGTCGGATAAGACATTTGCTATACTAGAGTTTACTACATCTTGGTCAGATGAAAAACACTGGATTCGCTTACAGTGGTTTAA
>VMBQ01000675.1:188903-200846 GCA_007657795.1 Dreissena rostriformis
GTATATATATATATATAAGGCATTTGATTGAATTTGTGTTCAGATTTAATGCCTATCAACAAATTGTATTAATAACGACACTATTCGTCAAGTTTGATCATAACTGAGCCATATATGTGTCATCAAGAGTGCCAATACTGTTTTTTCTAAGAGTTAACATTGTGCCCTGATTTTTGGATGACCAGATGCGAACTCCTGTCAGTAATTCAACCATTCGACCGCCTGCTCAACAGTGCAACCTCACCTGCATCTAACCCACGTATGTCTGTCTGTCTGTCATGCGTCAACAGTTAAGGGAGAAACGCACAGTGACACTGTCTGACACGTTTAGAAACACGAAAAAATCAGCACATGCATTTGTTAGGTAAGATTAATATCACTGGCTTTCCTTGTCGCGGAATGAATCTCCGATAAATATACGCTTACTCGCTCTTGCATTACGGTTGACAGTCCGTTAACATCATATACGATACGCTGATCTCTGGGCTTTTCCAATCAAATCTAAATTTATCACGCAGGATATACCTTTTTAAATATTAATTAGCGAGTATAGGAACACTTTAAGTGCAATTATGATGTTGGTTTTAAAAGTGACAGTGATAGGCTCTGTATTAATTGGACAAGTATTAACAATGGTGAGTAAATTGAATATAAACACATTTAAATAAAAAATATATTAATACAAATACTGACTTTCATATGTATCATTGTATACAGATTTGCGAACTGCTAATGGCGATTCGAGTGTAATTTGCCCTTCCTTCGGTATACAACTGCATTCATTATATACAATTACTTAATACACAATCCGGGCATTATTGAATAATATGGATTGTATAATACTTTTCAGTATACTTAATTAGGTATTATTTTTATATTGAATTCGAAACTTATATGTCTGAAAATTATAACGAGAAGCAATTCAATGTGTACTTGCGAATGTTTAAAAATGATGGATGCATTCCCGACGCAATGACATAACTTTTAGGGCTTGCCGAACCCCACGCTTAGCCCAGAATTAATCACAAACCAAACGCGCGTCTAAAACTATCTCAATTAAATGTGCATATGCAGACAGACCACGGAAACATAATTGCCAAAACATGATGATTGAATCGAAATCTGCACCACATCATGTTAGTGTACTAGTGTCGTAAGTTTCGGAACTCTATGACGGGATAGGTATTTAAGTTATCAGTATTAGTTATCAGAAATATGGAACATTTATAAAAACTATTAAACTATCAAGAAAGCGATGTATCTACAGAGAATGGAAATCACACGGTGTAAGAAAAGCGCATATATATTTAGCGTCTAAGCAAACATAGCTCTACTGCTTACAGTCTCTGGAGACTGAAATATGGCAACATTGAAGATGGGTACAAGTCGTATTAAAAATTCTGTTTTTATTAATATCACACGCTGGCAGTCATTGGTCGAAAAAGAACTATTTAATACCTTTTTGTCAGGCTTTCAAAAATAGTTGTATCGACCGCGCTGCGCTGATAATTAAATCATATAGGTTTCAGTTTAAAAATCTGTAAGAATAGAAAAGTCAGTTCCATCCTCTTACTCGTTAACAATAATATATCAGCTGTGATACATTGCACAACAGTTCACTAAAATGTACTGCATGTTTCAAGCATGTTCACTAATTGCACCATCGCCTTACATTTGGTGCATATTGTCATTTAAAGCCTTAAACGGTTACATTTGTATTGTACTAAATCATGCACATGTACACACAAGTTTACCTAGGATAAGTGGTTTAACTTTTCGATGCCCTGTCGTGCATATGAAGCGATGCCCGTGAACTTAAAACTAGTATAACCCATGTGCAAAAACTAGACCTTCGAGAAACATTCGAACCAGGGCCCTGGTAAGAGCGATGACAGTGATAATCTCTCCGTGATAACTTTAAACACATATTACGAGGATAAAGTTCTGATTGTCACGAAGTTTGATACTTAAAAAATTCCCTTCACAAGACGGTGTCAATTAATTTGTATCTTGAAATTATTTGTTAAGAACTTGACGTGACAAATCGCTACTGTTTTATTAGGTTGAGAAAGTGCTTCTAGTCAAGTTGACCTAGTGCAGTCTCGTGCATATGAACTAATTTTGTGCACATTGAGGACCTTTTTTTATACATAAAGTTTACCGTAATTACTCTAAGTTTTCGAACACTTAAACATTATTTATTGTTTACGTGTCCGAAAATTTAGATCCAAAAAAAATCAACAAATGAGGGTGTCCAAAAATTCAGAGACAAAAATACAAGCGTTCGAAAGTTACTCTAAAAATATTGCAATGACGATCGGATAGGGGTATGCAATATGTAAAACGTTAATTATGCCAACGAATAAATGAACGTGCTTGTAAAATACCACGCAGTATAGTAAAACTTTTTAAAATATATTATGTTTCACTTAAAGCTGTTGGGTGAAACCATTGTCTATAACCAGTATACATAGTTATCTATCCAATAACGCAAATGAAATTGTCCATTTCCTTAAGGCAATTGTATGCCATGTTTTATGACCTTAATCCGGTTGTAAAACCAAAACAAAACTTGTTACAACTCTAGTAGCCACATGTATGACTTAATATTGATAAAACTTGGTTGGAATGGTCATATTGACATAATCTAGGTCGAGTATGAATATGGGCCACGTGCGTCCGAGAACTAGGTCATCATATCAAATATCAGAAAAACATTGTTGACTCAATTTTGATGAAACTTGGTCAGAATGTTTATCTTGACATTTTATAGTCTGATTTTACATCTTAGTCAAGTGCGTCCAAAAAACAACGTCACCAGGTCAAATCTTGTATACACATGCTACAACTCTAGAGGCCACATTCATGAATATAAGCCAGATTGTGTACCTTTACACTATCTTGGCCCAGTTCGTTTCTGGGTCATTTGCGTCTTAAAGCAAGGTCACCAAGTCAAATCTTAAAAAACAATTAACCACTGTCGAGGCCACATTAATGACTCAGCCTTGTTTTTATTGACAACATCTAGTCTGATTAAAGTGCGTCTAGAAAAAAGGACATCGGGTAAAATAAAAAATAAATACCACTCAAGGGACAACATCTATGACTAAAGCGTGATGACACTTGGTCAGAATGTTTATCTTGACAATATCTAGGTCAAGTTTGAATATGGGTCACATTGCGTCCAAACACTAGTTCACAAGGTCAAATCTTAGAAAATACTTTGTTACCGCTCTTGAGGTCACATGTTTTACTCAATCTTCACGAAACTTGGTCAGAATGTTAATCTTTACAATATCAAGGTCAAGTTTGAATTTTTGCAGCATGCTTCTTAAAACTAAGTCCCACTATCAAATCTCAGAAAACCTTGTTACTACTATACATATTCATATGCCATATTCATAAATCAATATTGATTTGGTTCGAATGTTATTTTTGACTAACAAAGGCAATGCCAACGTGTTTTCAAAAAAGGTTTCCTGGTTATCTTCGAAAATTAGTTTATCTCGACATAAGGTGATCGCTTCACGGCGATCATTGCCACCTTGTTATACATTTAAATTCTTTACGATATATAGTTTCAGCCTATCGCGAATCACGAATCATTCATGAGCCTACCCAAAATGCTAGTTAAATCTCACACACTCTGTTCTCAAAGGCATGCACAACTTTCGGAAACTTTGTGAGAATGAAAATACACTTTTCGCTCACTACGCATATTTTGTATTGATGACCTTTTAAAACTTTGATTTCAATAAAGAGTTATATTTACATTATATTAAGATTTAAAAAAGCAAACGCATAGTAAATGTGAAGTTAAATAAAATTATTATAATATTGTAAGTGAATTAGATTTTTGAATGTGCGATTTTTATGCACTGTTCTACATAAGCAAATTTTCTAAAATGCGCGGTTGCGCTTCTGAATCTTCATATGATCCATACATTAAAAAAAAATGTTTTCCTGGTGTAGAAACCCACCTCAAATGATGAAATTGAAATAATTTTAGAATAATATCGCGTTTCACCATTTCCACGTGAAAAAGGTGAAACTATACATACCCACGTGCTAAAGCGTCCGATCGTCACGGATGAATGGTTTTATCGTGAGCTTGTTCAGAATCTATTTTTAGGATAACATGTAAAATTGTAAATCAAAATCTTAACTCATAACTGAGATATTCAATTTTGAAAAGTGTTGCGTCAGAAAAGTCTCCAAGTGTACACAGAAAATTACAGCACAATACGTCCCTCCAGACCAAATACGTTGACCAGAAACCATTTTAATTATGTTAAATAACAGTGGCCTTGGCCCAACAGACCCGAAATGCAAACCCAACCTAGGTTTGCATGTAAGCAACCCACAACTAAAATTACAGCACAAAACATCCATCCAAACTCAATTTATTGAGTGGAATCTGTTTTTCTATTGTCAGTTAAAGTGACCTTAATTTTACACTTGTAACGAAGTTCGTGAAACACAATACACATAAAAGTCAATTTCTGTTTTTATAACGATTCATTTGTGTTGAATAAATTATAATACAACGTTTGCCAATGTCCGTAAAATATTCTGAACAACGTCAAAGCAAGTCCTGACGGCCTTGCTCAAAAGAACAAGTAAGTGTGTCCTTTATGGTCGCTTGTCAAACGTTGACTGACTTTCCTACTGACAATGAAAATTCAGAGCTTTTAAAACATGACCGTATACAATTTTGATTGTTCAATATAACTCAGCCGACCGGCTGACTCGCTTATGTTCCGACCCAATGACGCGGCAGAAACGTGCTATACAAAATTATCACATTTGACCAATTCAACGAATTTTTTTGATGGCCGATCAAGATTATAATTGCCGAGGCAATTAAACTGCACTTCAATAAGTAATTATTTTGACTTATATTTCATATTCTATTTGTCTTGGCATACGTAAGTTATACAGTCCTAAGGTAATTAAGTGTCGACCTACAAGTCAAATTGTTGGTCAAAAACGCATTAACAATGTACATTAAGGTATGCTTTTTTTTCCTTTTTTTTTGCGAAATATTTTAATCAATCAAAATTCTTTTATTGTATTTGTACTTTTATATTCTTCATCATAAAACATCTATTAATAATTTCCAAAATTCAAGTATTCTATATAAATAGTTATGGCCAATATGATAAAAGATTTATTATTTATATTCCAAAATTCAATTGTTTGATGTATACAATGATGCCCCAAATATTTGAAACGTTACACACTGCATTGGGTTTTTGGTCAAATTTACTAAAAGGGGTATAATTCTGCTTATTTCCATTTTAGAGTTAACGAACTTTTTCTATAACCTCCCTCTATGACCCCAAAAACATGTTTGAAGTGTCAAATGAATATAAATAGAAGTTATGAAGATATGTACCTGGTGCATGCAAACCTGAACCTACATTTCATCTTACACGCAAACCGTAAGCGGACTTTAATAAGTGCAAAAGGGACATACTCCTGCTAAAAAAAGGTTGTCACAGTTTTTGTTCAGTGAATGTTCAAAAAGATCCTCAACACATAAGCAAAGTTTTATTTAAATATATGTAGAAGAGATAGATGTATAGACAATAGTACAACATGTGGTATAATTCGGCTTAACTACAGGTCAATGTTATGGAACATATTCATTGACCTCTTACAATGACTTCGAACACATGTGTGCAGTTTCAATTGAATACCTGTAGTAGAAACAGTGATAGAGATAGGTTGCACGTTTATCTTTACCAATGTTCTAAATGCGAAAAGGGAAATGCTAAATTGTAGTTCAGAGTAATAAAACTGGTCCAATTGCTCACAAAATGACCCCGAACACAGGTGTGAAGTTTCAGTTGAATAAATGTAGCAGAAACAGTGATATTGAGATGTTGCACGGTTACCTTAATTATTTTTTGATAAGTGCAAAAGAGGTATACTTCTGATAAAGTGCAGGCCAGAATTATGGAACTTGGTCAGTGACCTCACACAATAACCCCGAGCACATGTCGCTAAAACTCTACTGATGCATCGTTACCGTTCACCTCATTGATAAATAACAGCGTTTAAATTAAACTGCTTATAACAAATGCCTTGGTCGCGCAGTGATAGCGAGTATGCGTTTGATGATGCTTTAAGCAAATCCCGGAGAAGGCAAACTTTTAATTTTGATCTTATAATTATTTTATTTTTTCCAAATATAACACTTTTGTAAGTAAATACGTTTAATCATAGTTTAAGGCTTTAATATATGTACACGTCAAATCTGTACTTTTGTTATGGTTGCACAATTCACGCAGTTGTAGTGAAGCATGATTATACATGCCTGATAAGAGAGAAATGCACGGTGGCACAGTATGGATCGTTTATAAACATAAACAATTAGCATATGAAATTAAAACAAAAAACAAAAAAAGATTTAACACACTTGCTTTTACTGTCGCGGAATGAATCTCTGAACAGAGACTTAAAAAGACATTTAATCGCTTTTGCATTGCGGTTGACAGTCCGCAAATAACATATAAGATATGCTGATCTCTGGGCTGTGCCAATCATATCTAAATTTAACACAGGTTATACAGGTTATCTCCGGTCTTTAAATATTAACTTACGAGTATGAACACTTGAAGTGCAATTATAATGTTGGCTTTTAAAGTGACAGCGATTTGCTCTGTATTAATTGGACAAGTATTGACACTGGTGAGTAAATTTAATATATACTAATTTAAATACACGGAATATTTATAAAAGGATTGACTGTCATGTTTTATTATATGCATGTTCGCGTACTTCTAATCGCGATTCGAGTGTAGTTAGCCCTTTGGTATAAACTACGTTAATTCTATGCAATTACTTAATATACAATCAGTGCATGTATTGATTAGTATGGACTTATAATACTTTTTATTATACTAAATTACGCATTACATTTGTATTGCATTTGAAACTTTATATAGCTAAAACAGAAGAAATTCAACGGTGTACTTGCGTATGTTTAAAAATGATGTATGCATTAGCGACGCAATAACATAACTCAATAAATAGTATCAAATGTTTAATAAATATGGCTAACAATGAAACCAAAAAAAGTCTGTTAGGAGATTATTATTTTTTGTTCTTATCCACAACTTTTATAACAAAACACCATCTATAAACATAAACTGATTGAAACTGATCACCGCATTGAAACGGTTACGCTAAGTATTTTTGGTTTCAACCATTTTGAGGGCTAGCCGAACCTCACACTTACCCAAGATTTTTTTTCAGATGAACCATTGTAGACAGGCAACAAAAACATGAATACCAAAACATGCTGCTTCAATCGAATACTACAAACATCATTTTAATGTAGTAGTGTCGTAAGAATCGGATTAGATAGGTTTTTAAGTTATCAGTATACAAAGAAAAATATGCTCCATCTACAAAACAGAACTATGAAACTATAAAGTTAGCGATTTATCTACAGAAATGTCAAAACACACCAGCTGTAAGAAAGATCGCAGATAAATTATGTAACATTTATGTAACAAAACATAGCTTTACTGCAATCAGTCGCTGGAGACTGAAATATGACAGCATTGAAGATGTGTACAAGTCATATAATTTGTATGTTAATTATTAGCACAGGCTGACAATCACTCATGGAAAAAGAACTCTTTTATTATTTATTTTTTCAAGCCTTGAAATAGTTGAATCGACCGCGCTGGTATATAAATTATCATTTCAGTTGGAAAACCTGTAAGAATAAAATATTAAGCTCCATCCTACTAGTTGTCAACACGTAGATATCATCTACGATAATTCGACAGTTCAGTAAAATGTGGTGTATATTTCTTGCATGTTTCACCCATGGCACCATCGCCTTGCATTCGGTGCATATAATGCGATGCCCGTGAACTTGAAACTTGTGTGAGCCATGTATGAAAACAAGACCACCGGTAATCACTTTAAACTGGGCCCTGGTTACAGCGATGACAGTGGTAATCTCTCCCTGATCGCTTAAAACACATCTTACGAGGATAAAGTTTTGATTGTCAAGGAATTAGATACTGTAATACTCAACTAAACAAGATGATATCAATTTATTTGATTCGAGAGATTATTTTTTTAAGAACTGGACGTGACAAATTATCGGTTCTGTTCATATCAGGTTTAGGAAGTGCTTCTTATACAGTGATAATCAAGGTGATCTAGTGCATTCACATGAATATGAACTATTTGTGTGAAAATTGGGGACCTTGTTATACAGAGAGTTTCCATCTAGTCGTTCTTTGCAATTAAATGCAATTACTATCATAATGATAAAAAAAACACATCATCATCACCATCGTCATCGTCGTCGTCATCAGGAGCAGCAGCATGATATTATTATAATGGACAAATATCATGAACAGCAACACCCAAATGAACAACACCAACATCTTGATCAGAAGCAATATCATAATCTTCATCAATAACAAAATCATCATTATCCACATCATCACCATCACGTTGATTGCATCATTGACCTTTGAATCTGGTTCTGTCGTTCTATTGTATCCGCCGATGACCGTGAATCGAGCGGTTAAGGAAACAAGTAAACGAATTTCTTGATTAATACAAACAATGCAACAATAAATGATTTACCTTTAAAGATTTACTTAATTCCCGTTAAATCCATGTCAAAATTGTTCCTTTACAGCGTGTTTAACCATGCAAAGCCGATATTTCCATACACACCCGCAATAAACATCCACTACGCGCATGTTCACCTTGTACGCGGTACGTCACACCGGAAAGGGAGAGTGCTCGATTGCGATAGGCATAAGGCCGACTAAACTTACACATTTGGTTCACATAACTATTAAAAGATTTAATATAAAAAACGGCCAATCGGAACGGGGGTATTCACACTGAACAAGCGTGATAACCATGACAAGGTGTGCGAGCACTGCTCTTCTGCTAGAATCTATGATGTTTTCATGCAATATTTTCTGAAAATCGGGAGAAAGTTAAAGTAACTTGTTTTGAAATGTTGTGTTACACCTACAGTAGTGCAGTTGTCTGCTTAACTTTGCAATTTATGTGGACAATTTATGAATTAGACCAATAAAATGTATGGAATATGGATAAATTTGGATTAATTTAGTTGAAGTAAGATTTTGAAATGCAATTATTCCTGTTTTCCCTCATTTTTGTTGTGTTTGTATTTATTTTCAAGCGTAGTAATGTTAGTGAAATAAAATACTCGGAGCGTATGCGTGTGACGTCATCACAAGAGCCGCGTTCTTAATGTAAACAAAATGATCGGTATCAGGACGCGCTCGGTATAAGGCAGTCGTACGATACTTAAATAATTATTTCTAGTGTTCATTGTTTCCAGGCCATAATAGACCAGAATTGCATAATCAACATCGAAAACACGTGTCCGGGCGGCTACTGCTGCGTACAGGACGATTTCCTGTTGCGAAGATACTGCAAGATATTCGGTCAGGCACAAGCGCCCTGCAGCACAAAACCAAGCGATTTCGAATGCCCGTGTGCCCAGGGCCTCCAGTGCGCTTCAGACCTCGAGGGGCATATAACGTCACTGTTCGGACGATGTTATGTCATTCTAACAAACACGACAGCCGCGCCTTCAACCTCTAGTAGCACGACAACGGCCACTTCGCCCACAAAGCCAACTATGACGACACCTACTTCAACAACACAATCATGGACACCAACCAAAACAACAGTTTCTACATCTCCATACCTTACTTCTACAAATACAGAACTACAAACTACTTCGGTTTCGACAATTCCCCCAGTGTTTACTAACATATTAAGAACAACACTTCGTATTCGGACGAAAACTGTCATGACCGAAACTGTGTCAGCTTCAACCGGAAGTGATGTCGTTACCCAGAATGCAACTGTAATATCAAACGGATATGATTCTACCAGCGATCCTCGGAACATAATCGACCCAATTGGCTGATATCATTTGAACAAAAAAGCTTGTTGAAAGAAGTCCGACAATTTAATGTTGTTATGTATTCGTACAATTGTATGCAAGATTTAAGAATTGTTGCCATAGCAATTATCGCTTCTTAAAACAAAACAGTTTAAACGATAAATGGATTACGTACATGTAAATACATTTTGATATTTGTAGAGAATAAATGTTTTGCGAGTCTGTTTTTTTTTCCCAAAACTTTTTAATCTTTCATGAAACATATGTTTGGCCTATCGCGAATAAAGGGGTCAATGTGTTTGAAAATAATCGGCGTTAACCGGTCTGAAGACCATCAAAGCGGCGTACAAGGTACAAACGAACGACCGGGCGATGAAAAGGGTGATGTCACATTGATAATATCGTGTACAAACTGATCTTGGGTAAAATTGTAATTGCCATATGTCCATGTTTATGGCGTGATGGTAATTACAATGTTACCTGAAGTATGAGAATGACTTTATGGCAATTACAATGTAACATGAAGTATGAGAATGACTTTATGGCAATTACAATGTAACATGAAGTATGAGAATGACTTTATGAAAATTACAATGTAACATGAAGTATGAGAATGACTTTAGGGCAATTACAATGTAACATGAAGTATAAGTATGGCTATATGGCAGTTACACTTTTTCCTGAAGTATAAGAATGGTTTTAAGGCAATTACAATGTTACCTGAAGTATGAATACGGCTATATGGAAATTCCAGTTTTTCCTGTAGTATGAGTATGGCTATATGGCAGTTACAATGAAACCTGAAGTATGAGTATATGGTTATATGGCAATTACAATGTTACCTGAAGTATGAGTATGGTTATATGACAGTAACAATGTAACCTGAAGTATGAGTATGGCCATATTGCGATAACAATGAAACCTGAAGTATGAGTATGGTTATAGGGCAATTACAATGTTACCTGAAGTATGAGTATGGCTATATTGCAATTACACTGTAATCTGAAGCAAAAGTATGGCTTCATGGCAGTTACAATGTAACATGAAGTACGAGTATGGCTATATGGCAGTAACAATGTTACCTAATGTATGAGTATGGCTATATGGCAGTAACAATGTTACCTGAAGTATGAGTATGGCTATATGACAGTAACAATGTTACGTGAAGTATAAGTATGGCTATATGGCAGTAACAATGTTACCTGCAGTATAAGTATGGCTATATGGCAGTAACAATGTTACCTGAAGTATGAGTATGGATATATGGCAGTAACAATGTTACCTTATGTATGAGTATGGCTATATGGCAGTAACAATGTTACCTGAAGTATGAGTATGGCTATATGGCAGTAACAATGTTACCTGAAGTATCAGTATGGTTATATGGCAGTAACAATATTAACTGAAGTATGAGTATGGCTATATGGCAGTAACAATGTAACTTGAAGTATGAGTATGGCTACATGGCAATAACACTGTAATATGAAGCACAAGTATGGCTATATGGCAGTTACCATGTTACCTGAAGTGTGAGTATGGCTATATGGCAATTACAATGTTACCTGAAGTATAAGTATGGCTATATGGCAATTACAATGTTACCTGAAGTATGAGTATGGCTATATGGAAATTACAATGTTACCTGAAGTATAAGTATGGCTATATGGCAATTACAATGTTACCTGAAGTATACGTATGGCTATATGGCAGTAACAATGTTACCTGAAGTATGAGTGTGGCTTTATGGAAATTACAATGTTACCTGAAGTATAAGTATGGCTATATGGCAATTACAATGTTACCTGAAGTATGAGTATGGCTATATGGCAGTAACAATGTAACCTGAAGTATGAGTATGGCTATATGGCAATTACAATGTTACCTGAAGTATGAGTATGGCTATATGGCAGTAACAATGTTACCTGAAGTATGAGTATGGCTATATGGCAGTTACAATGTTACCTGAAGTATGAGTATGGCTATATGGCAATTACAATGTTACCTGAAGTATA